>ML814962.1:80023-91678 GCA_009831015.1 Picea engelmannii | reverse complement strand
GAGCATATATAGTGCGCAGCTATCTTTGAAACAAAAGACTTCCCTGGGTTGATAATTTATGTTTCACTTGGTTGTTTGAAATTAATTAAGCAATTATAGTGACCAACACTCAGGATCTCATCAGGTCCCATATTGTATAGCTATCGGTCTATAAGTGAAACAATTGCAGCGTGGACTACCAATTGTTTCTTCTAGATGATTATGTATTCACTAGGTTCCATTCCTATTGACATGAACTGGACTATCTCTACGAAGTGGTCATCAACCCTTCTAATGTCCAAAAACTATGCATATGGTAGTGTATCCTCCAAACTAGTAGGTTCCTCTCCATTCTATAACCTAGAAAAATGATCAGGTCCCTTGTTTATTATCCCTAGCTTGACCACAATATCAAAATCATATTCCTGGAATAGAAGTAGCCATCTGCATATTCTTCCCCCCAACACTAGCTTTTTGACTAGGTATTTCAATGCAGAGTGATCAATGAACATATTAAAATGTCCTCCCAACAAGTAATGTCGAAACTTCTGCAGCATGTACACCATGGCTAAACCTTGTCTCTCAATGGTAGTGTAGTTTATCTCAGTTGTAGATAGCTTCTTTCTAGAAAAGTATAATGAATGGTCAATATCTCTTTCTCCTAGTTGTGCTAACACTGCTCCTAGTGCAATATATGAAGCATCGACATGTACGTGAAATTCCTTTCTCCAATCTAGGAAAACCAAAATAGGCGTGGTAACCATTTTCTATTTTGGTGTGTCAAAGCTCTGCTGACATTCTTCTATCCATTGAAAATGAAAATCTTTCTTCAGAATCTTATCCATGGGTGTTGTAATCTGTGCATAGGCCTTAATGAACTTCCTGTAGTATCCAGTATGTCCCATCGCAGTGCGCAGATATCTGACTAAAGTAGGAGGGGGTAGATCAACAATAATGGAAATCTTGGATGGGTCTACCAACAACCCCTGCTTACACACAATATGGCCCAACAACACTCTAAAGGGTGAAAATAAGATCCACTTATTCATATTCAGGGAAATCTGACATTGCCTACACTTATCCAACATTAGTCTTAAACATTCAATATGATTTTGTAATAAGCTAAAAACTGTCCAATCATCAAAATATGCTTCCAAAAATTTATGTAAAAACTCGTTGAATGCTTCGGCCACCACCCTGGAAAATATGGTTGGTGCATTGTTCAATCCGAAAGGCATCACTATGTACTAGTAGGAACCCCATTCTGTTGCAAATGTGGTCTTATGGCATTCTTCTTTAGCAATCTTTATCTAGTGATAACCTGAAAATCCATCTGTAAAGGAATATACCTCATGTCCTCCCACATTATATAGAACCTCATATGTGAAGGGTGTAGGAAATGGGTCATGAAAATAGGCATCATCCAGTTTCTTGAGGTCTACACATATCCTTATATCTCCTATCTTCTTGTCTTGGACCACCATAGGGCTAATCCACTCCGACTCTTCAACAAGTTCTATGATTCCTGCTTCCAACATTCTATCTAATTCAATCTTCACTTTCTCCTTATATTTAGGATTCAATCTGTAGGGTATCTTCTTGACCAGACTTGCATATGGTTTCAAGGGGATATTCATCTCTCCCATGGGTCTTTTTATGCCCTTCATATCAGTGAAATTGGTTGGGAACAAGTTCTGATATTCATGCATTAATTATGTGATCTTATCAATGGTGGCATCATCCCAGTAATATCCAACATTAGCAATATTAGGTGCTTTCTCTATTCCAATATTAACTTTCTTTATTTTGATTGGTTGTCCAATGAAAGGTAGTTTGACTTCTGGTCATTATATGTCTCTCTGTCCTTTCGTTTCTATGATGTTCACATTCCTAGGATCATCATCTTCATCAGCATTGATATTGTAACATCCTTGCAGTTTTTGAAGAGGTGTAATCCATTCATCCTCTTCTTGCTCTATAAGGAGGCTAGGTTCCTCCTCAAATACTTTCTATCTGAAAACCTGTAAAGCTTGATCCACTGTGGGATGTTGACTTTCAAATAAAAATGTAGCTACAAAGTTCTGAGTCATATCGTACCAATCTGAAGTGGCGAGGCATGGTTCTTCTTGAAGATACCAATTGATAGGCATTGTATCTAGAGTATTGATGAACCTATGTACCCACCATTCTTGAGGAATTTTTCTCCAAGCCTCCTCACAACCTCACACATGGTCCTTCGGAAAACTTTTACCTGTGTATATAACTTCACATCCTTCAATGTTGTCTGAAAATCGCGTTGTCATCAAAGTGTGATATTGCATCCAATCCACGATGTTCCTTTTATGTGTCCCCCAACATCTTGCTTGAGTAGCTTTCAAAACCTCATCTAGTGCCAAAAATATATGTTGTGCTGGTACAACTACTTCAAATTCCAGTAAGAACATTTCTAAATGATTTAAACCATCAAATGTGGGCAAGTTACTTACTTATGTTCCAATCCAGCGAACTTCCCTAGTCAATCTAGCACATCTCAGCATAGAAAGTTCATACATTTTGTTCTGCCAATTATCCAATGCTTATTCTGAGTCCAATGAGCATGTGTTGTCAATTCGCTAGCTCAAATTCCCATCTGTTGTAGGGTTAATGTAATCCTTTTGTCTTGCTGTCAATTTATAGATATTCTCTAGCTCATATGTGCAGTCTTCCTCTCTAATGGGTTATGTGTATCTTCTACCTTCATCAGGATCCAGAGGTGCAATAACCCTAAGGCCATCACCTTCAAATATCATTCTTATTTTCTTTAATTCAACAATAATGGAATTGTTAAAAGCCTAATCAATTCCTAATAGCATAGAATAAGGACAATTATCATCAACTATCTCAATGACCTCGAAGTCCACAAATGTTCTTACCCTGTTGATGTCCACAGAGACATGCTCCAGCCTTCCAAAGGGGCTTACTGCCTATTGATTATCCATCCTAAGCCTGATAGGGGAATAGATCAACTTAGGTTTTCCCATCAATGCCTAGGTCTTCTTTGTCATAACATTGACCTTCGACCCTAAGTCGAGGACCACATAATCTATATCATAATCTCCAATTTGGGCATTAAGATGTAGTTCCTTATTTGTCCTTCTCTTTTTGGATATTTTATGTACTACTTTATTCAGTAGAGGATCGACACTTCCTATATCATATTGCATAATCAAGTTTTGTAGTTCCTGTATGGATTTTTCATCCTTAATCAAATTAATGTAGGTACATAAGAATTCCATAAGTCTGCTTACCTCTTTTCCTTCTCTGAGCGAAGCAAACTGATCAAAGGCCAAGGGTATTCCACATCCTCTCACTTCTGGTTGTGCCTTTGATGAAGAATCCTGATCTCTTTCAAACTCTTTTCTTGCCTCTTCAAATGTATACTTCTCTTTCTTTGGATCAAACTCCTGTGTCTTCTCTATAGTTCTTCTAATTCTTACTTTTTCTATAATCTTCCCTGGGGTCACCCTGTCTTCTCCTCTAGCAACACCTCCTCTAGTGATGAAAATGAATCTAGGATCCACTCTGAGAGGTTTTGCTGAGATTAGTTGTACTTATTGGTTCCCTCCTCGTCTCTGCTAAATTTTGGCTAACAGTGCAGGACAATCTTCTATGACATGTTCAAATGAGTTGTAGTAACTGCAAGTGGTACAAGGGTTCTGATGGCCCCTTTCCAAGTGACCTGGCTATGCACAGTTATAACAAATGCTCTGACCTCGACCTTGGCCCATGCCTCCTCCTCATTCTCTTCCACCGAATCTACCATGAGGGTTGAAGTTTCCTCTTCCTAGGGAGTTAAACTTCGTAGTATTTCCTTCTTGTTGTACTTCTCCTTCAATTCTATATGTGTCTCTTGATCTTTCATGAAAGAGTTAATAATCCCTACAATCTTTCTCGTCATGCCCCACAGATTTACAAAATGTGCAATAATGGTTGGTAGGTGTCTAGACATATTTTTGCATGTAATAGCATTCTCCATGGAGATGTCTATTTCTACATACCTCACACCAAGGTAGAGTAACCTGCTTCAAAGGGATAGGGGATCCTGAATCCAAGTACTCATGAAATAGAGGACAATGCTCCTTTTCACGACCTTATGATTTTCATCTGATACACGAAATATATTCTCTTTTATATTTTCCCTCATCTTTCTTCATATCTTTGACCTACAGTGATAGGCTAGTTAACTGACTCAAAATTTGACTCATACCTGAGATGGATTCTCCGATAGGGGTTGATTCTAGTTTCATGGTGATCTCTAACGCCTCAGCTTGCAAAGTGATATTATGTTGCATTAGAGGGACTCTGATGTGTGGTAAGAGAGAAGCGATGAACCATTATTTATTTTGTTCGTCTAGAATATGAAAACTCAAATGGCATGTTAGTGTCTTAAACCTATGATCAAACTCCCAAATAGGTTAAACTACTCTCTGGTTGATTTATTTCAACTCTGTGATGCACTACAACTCCGACTTGGGTTTCTTGAATTCTGCAATCAACACAATCTTGATCTCATTCAGCGGTTTCGGCTGTACAACTCCTTAGAGTAACTTCATGTACCATCTTAGTGCGTGGTCTCTGTTAGGACCACACAATGTACCTTTTTGCCTATACTTTTTGCCACTATTACACTCTTGATCACCTACACTTAAACTCATATTATCACTTTATCTGATCATTCCAAAGGTATACAACGTCCCTTCTCATTACTATATGTTTAATTTGTTTTGCATAATATTTTACATCACTCTCGTGCTTAACCATTGATTAGAAATGTATAAGTGTTGAAACAGTTCAAACTGCAGATGCTGAAACACAGAGTTGTTACACAGTCCAAGCCACAGATGTTGAAACACAAAGCTGTTACACAGTCTGGAGTCGCAGATGCTGAAACACAAAGTTGTTACAGAGTCCGGAGTCGCAGATGCTGAAACAAAGAGTTGTTACACAGTCCAGAGTCACAGATGCTGAAACACAGAGCTGTTACATAGTACGGAGTCGCAGATGTTGAAACACAGAGCTGTTACACAGTCCATAGTCGCAGATGCTGAAACACAGAGGAAGTTGTTACACAGCCAGGACCGACGACGCTGAAACACAAAGGAAGTTGTTACACGGTCAACGGTCAACAACAACCTTACAAAGCGCAAATCCCATGGCTGAAATGGCCCGTGATTTGCGATGATGAAACAACATCAATAGCAACAAGAAGGAACTGTTATTTCAGCCGTAACAACAACACCCCATTTAGTACTTGTAATAGCATTCTGTTGTGCGAGACTAGGACACCCTATTCTGGTTTAGAAAGTCGATCTGACTAAGAATAGGACTCAGATACACATTGTAATTTTTGATCAATTGTATCGAAGGGGTTCCCTCTTTAAATAAGAGGAAATCATCATTCGAGGGATGCAAGTTTTTTGAGAAAGCTTCAGAGAGAGGGACGTACTTCATTTTCAGATTGTAATATGATACATTTACAGATGAATAGAAAATTGTTTTGAGCATCCTTCTCTATCTTTTTCGTCTCAGGGGAATCTTGTGAGAAGGGAGGGCCCACCTTCTTCACAAGATTCACCCATTAGTTTTAGAGTGTGTTAGTGTAATTCCTGCTTATGACTTGATTAACTTTTGTCTGCTGAAACACTACTTTTCATGAATTTTGCTTTGCTAAAACACTACTAAACTCTGTCTTGTTAAGAAATTTAGTTTATTGAATGTTGCATTATTTTCACGAAGTTCGTAATCCTTTTTCATTAGAAATCTTGTGTGATGATTTTATGAGGTTTTCTAGCCAGAGACTGGGTTAAAGGTTCCTGCTTAGAAAGGAAGGGATCAGAAGGTCATGTTCTCTGTAGATTTCAATTATTTCTGCGAGTGTGCTAGCCAGAGACTGGGTTAAAGTTTCCTGCTTAGAAAGGAAGGGATCAGAAAGTCATGTTCTCTGTATATTTCAATTATCTTTGCAAGTGTGCTAGCCAGAGACTGGGTTAAGGGTTCCTTCTTAGAAAGGAAGGGATCATAAATTCATGTTCTCTGTAGATTTGAATTATCTCTGCAAGTGTGCTAGCCAGAGACTGGGTTAAAGGTTCCTGCTTAGAAAGGAAGGGATCAGAAATTCATGTTCTCTGTAGATTTCAATTATCTCCACAAGTGTGCTAGCCAGAGACTGGGTTAAAGGTTCCTTCTTAGAAAGGAAGGGATGAGAAAGTCCTATTCTCTGTAGATTTCAATTATCTCTGCAAGTGTGCTAGCCAGAGACTGGGTTAAAGGTTCCTGCTTAGAAAGGAAGGGATCATAAGGTCCTGTTCTCTGTAGATTTCAGTTATTTTTCACAAGTGTGCTAATCAAAAATAGGGCTAATGGTTCCTGCTTAGAAAGGAAGGAATTAAGATGGCCCTATTCTCTGCTAGATAGAGTTAGCTTTCTGTGCATTACTGTTTCCATGAAAGTCTGTTAATCATAATTAAGGTGCTGAAGTTTCTACTTGGGAGTAAGGGTCTTGTTCTGTGGTTACAGAATAGTTGTTATTTCCTGTTGCAATTGTTATTTTAATGTAATCCATGATTCTTTAGATTAATCTTTAAGGATCTACAATAGGTAGGTTGCTTTCCTGAAATTCAAGACAGAACTTTAGTTCATTCAAGGCAAGTGTGATTAACATAGTTTCCTTTATTACAACTCTAAGTTGATTTTGGAATTGAGCATATATAGTGCATGGTTATCTTTGAAATAAATAGACTTCCATGGGTTGACAATTTATGTAGCACTTAATTGTTTGAGTTAATTAAGCAATTATAGTGACCAACATTTTGGCGCCGTTGTCGGGGAAGGTAATTATAGATTTCAAAAGCACTTATGATTTTTTTTAGATAAAAAGATTGCATGAAAGACCCCAAAGACACTAACCCTACAGGTGGCAAAGGAAAAGGAAAAGGAGGAAGAAAGACTTACATTGACGAGATCACATCAAAGTCTGAATCTGCTGCTCAATGACCAAACCTTCGAAAACAAAAGTTCGAGCCTTCATTTCAAGCAATTTTTGGAACAGGGAAAGAAGTTTGGAGTCCTAAGACAGTCCAGAAGCCAGCAGGAAACATTGAGGATAGAGAAAGCACAGTAGAGGAGTAGACAGAAGAAAACATGGATGAGTTCAATGAAGAATTGCATCACGAAGAACAGGCAAATCCTGAAGGAGAGGTAAATGATGAAAACTTTTTCTCTACATGGATTTCCTATTGGCGATCTTCCCAGAGGAGTAGCCCCCATGAAAAACATTCCACTCTCAGCATTACCTAATTTTCATGGTTTGTCTTCAGAAGATCCTGATAAATTTCTTTTCGAGTTTGATATATTATGCAGAAGTTATGATTACATTTCTAATCCTCAAAAACTAAAGTTATTCCCAGCAACACTAAAAGGGAATGCACTAAGATGGTTTATGAGTCTTGGAAGCCATGTAATCACAACATGGGACCAAATGAAATAGAAATTCCTGAACAAATACCAGGACTACTGCCGAACAAGGGAAAAGAAGGACAATCTATTCAAGATGATGCAGAAAGAAGATGAGAATCTGGAGGACTTTGTAGAAAGGATACAATACAATCTACAAAGATCCAGTCACCCCAATGTAAGTAAAGACATTCTTAAAACTATATTATTAAAAGGAGTAAGGGATGACTCTCTGGATATGCTGAATATTCTTAGAAAAAGGGACATATCTAAGGAATCATATGATGAAATTGTTAATTTATGCAAAAGGTGTTCAAGAGGAGCTTCAAGAAATAGATCAAATAGCAGGGACACCACATTTTCAAGAGTCCAAAAATCAGCCAGTGGGGGGAGCAACAAGAGCTGAGATAGGTAATTTACTTGAAGGTTTTAAAACTGAAATGTTAAGCTCTTTTACCTCACAAATGGATACCCTGCAGATTAGGAAAAAGCAAGCAGAAACGGAAGCAGCCTTGTCCATCTTTTGTTCTCAATGCAGAGATAAGCACCCACGAAGAGAATGTCCACTGGACAAAAATCCAATCTGCACTATCTGTGATAAAGATCATGATACCCAAAATTGTCCATCTTTATTAGGGATCAAGGCAGCATTACAACCAACGGACGAAGAAGTTGAAGCTGTCTATCTGATGACACAAAGGAGACAATGGAAACCGCGAGGACAAGGTATGAACTCTAACATGCCATTTGCATCTTCTAATCATTGGAATAATTATTCTTCTTTCAATCAAATGAGTTACCCCCTTTACAATTAAATGCAATACACTAATCAAATGAATTACCCACCCATGCAACAAACTTACCCACCCATGCAACAAAATAACCCACCCTTTGTTGATCCATCAACACGGACTCCTTGGCCTCCACAGCAGGAACAACCATATCAGAACCAATGGAATCAAAATTGGAGAGGACAACAATCCCCCTTCCAAAATCAATTACCTCAATCTCAATTCCTGCAACCACTCTCCTTACCAGCTGGTACTCCACAAAACAATCAAATGATGAGACCCCAGCTGCCTGTACAACCTAACCCCAACCCAAATAATAAAGTTGTGCAGTGCATTGATATTTATAACCAACCTACACTTTCTCTTCTCCCTGTGCAATGCAACGATATTCATCTTCGATCTGGGAGAATAGTGGAACCTACTATAGCTGATGTTACCTCTTCTGATAAAGAGGAAACAAAAGAGCATGATGTACCTGAAGAGGTACAATCATCCTCTAACAATGCTGCTGAAATAGCAAAACCACCATTTCTTGAGCATTTAGCCTTAACCAAAATGCTTGAGCCACCAGCCTTCAATCTTTTAGGGGAATTACAAAATTTATATGTCAAAATTCCTCTACTACAAGCACTCCAAGACGTGCCAATCTATGCCAGGACAATGCGAGATATTTGTGTTAAAAAGTCTGGTAGGAAAACTAAGGATCCTCTTACAGTCCATGTTATGGGAGACCTGTCTGCACTAATGTCAGGTAAAACTCCCCCAGTTAAATATGGTGATCCTGGCCACCCTACCGTTACAGTACAAGTTGGGAAAACAATAATCCCTCGAGTCCTGGTAGACCTAGGTGCCGCTATTAATATCATGACTTTGGAAACCTTACAACTGCTACAATTACAAAATGAAGTCAGAGACACCCCAACCATCCTAGAATTAGCTGACCAGTCCACAATTAAACCAGAAGGAGTCATTTAAGACCTCAATATCTCTATGGAATCCTAGAATTATCCAGTTGACTTTACAGTGATGCAACCCAAAACAAAGTTGGGGGGACACCCTCTAATTTTGGGTAGACCATGGCTGGCCACAGCAGATGCTTTTATCAACTGTAGATCAGGTTCAATGACAATTTCAAACGGTTATGAAACAAAGCAGCTTACCCTCTATCCTCACTCTACTCCCCTAGTTAATAATGATAACTCTGTATGGGTAGATTTCGAGGATCAACCTACTCAACCCCTTTTGACTATCGGACAAGCTTTAAGCCTGAAAGACTCTACTAAGGATGAAGTAATCAATAATTTTATTTGTGAACCCTCCTCTGTCACTCCAGAAACTCATAATCAACTAACCGCACTGTTGGAGTCTCATAATCAATAAAACCTCAATTCGGAAAGCCCACCTCAAACATCTAATACCATCTCCTCCAAAAGCATACCAGTGGAAATTGAACGTGGCAAAACATTGAACATAAACCCTAATTTGATAGAAGCTGAAACACAACAATTAATGAAGTTACTTCGGGAAAATAAAGAAGCATTCGCATGGGATTACACAGACATGAAAGGAATCCCTCCTTAATTATGTACTCATCGAATATATATTAAGGAAGATTGTCGACCAATCTGCCAACCTCAGCGACGAATGAACCCGAATTTAAGAGAAATCCTCAAAGAAGAACTTCAAAAATTGCTCAATGCAGGGTTTATCTATCCTATATCAGATAGTGAATGGGTGTCCCCATTGGTAATAGTTCCTAAGAAAAATGGGAAATGGAGAGTAGGTGTGGATTATAGAGCTTTAAATAAAGCCACTCAGAAAGATCACTTTCCATTACCATTCATTGATCAAGTGTTAGATAATTTGTCAGGGAAGAAATTTTTCTCATTTTTAGATGGTTTCAGTGGGTATAACTACATCAAAATTGCACCTCAATATCAAGATAAAACCACCTCTACTAGATCTTGGGGAACCTTTGCTTATAGAGTCCTTCCATTTGGATTATGTAATGCACCAGCAACCTTCCAAAGAGCAGTTTTAGGAATCTTTTCTAATATGCTTAATGACTCTATGGAAATATTTATGGATGAATTTACTCCTTATGGTGTTTCTTTTCAGGAAGAACTGCAAAACCTTGAGAAAGTACTCAAACGATGCATACAAGCTCAACTCTCCTTAAGTACATAAAAATGTCATATGATGATGAGTGAAGGAATAGTGCTTGGATATTTTATCTCATCTCAAGGAATTCAGGTAGACCCATCCAAAATACAAGTCATTAAGGATATTCCTACTCCCAAAACTCAGACAGAGGTAAGAAGCTTTCTAGGACATGCTGGATACTATAGAATATTTATCAAAAACTTTTCCAAAATAGCCTCTCCCCTGTTTGTATTACTGATGAAAAATGTTGAATTCAAATGGATTGATTCTTGCCAAGAAGCATTTAATACACTTAAACATTAGTTATCTACAGCTCCTATCCTTAGAGGACCTAATTGGACACTCCCCTTTCACATATCCTCCGATGCTCCAGATACTGCAATAGGAGTTGTTTTGGGAAAAGAAGAAAATCATCTCCCTTATGCTATATATTTCATCAGCAAGAATATGACCCCTGCTCAACTCAATTATACAGTCACTGAGAAGGAATTCTTAGGAGTTATCTATGCAATTAATAAATTTAGACATTACATTACTGGCTATTCTACTTTTGTCCATACTGATCACTCAGCTATCAAATACTTAATGAATAAACCTATCACAAATGCTAGAGTCACCAGATGGCTACTATTATTGCAAGAATTTGATATTACAATTGTAGATAGACCAAGAAAAGAGAATGTAGTTGATGATTTCCTTTCTCGATTGACACCTGATGATGATACCCCAATAGATGATTCCTTTCCTGATGAATATCTATTTGCATTTTCTGCTCACTCACCTTGGTATGCAGATATTGCTAATTACTTGGTTGCAGGGAAGTTACCACCACACCTATCCTACCAAGAGAAAAAAAAGTATCATTTATCAAAGTACTCGGTATAGTTGGATAAGTGGGTACCTTTTCCATACAGGAGCTGATCAAGAAATTCGAAGGTGTATTAGAGAAGATGAGGTGTATGACCTATTAAAAGCTTATCATGATGGCCCTTGTGGAGGGGATTTTGCTGATAAGAGAACAACACATAAAATTCTCAGGATGGGCTACTATTGGCCCTCACTCTTCAAAGATGCAAAGAAATATGTCCAGGCCTGTGATAGCTACCAAAGAGTAGGCCAACCTAATCATAGAGATGAAATTCCATTAAACCCCCAGATAGTACTTGAACCATTTGAAAGATGGGCCTTAGACTTTATAGGACCCATCAACCCTCCATCCAATCAAAAAGTT
>ML814962.1:62265-79561 GCA_009831015.1 Picea engelmannii | reverse complement strand
ATTCTCACAAAAACAGTGAAGGAAAATAGAAAGGATTGGTCCTACAGGCTCCCTGAAGCACTATGGGCCTACAGAACTACTTGGAGAAATACTACAGGATTCTCTCCCTATGAATTAGTCTATGGAAAGAGTGTTGTCTTTCCCGTGGAATTTGAGATAAAAACCTTAAGGACTGCTTTAGTTGTTAACCTTGATTTAACCGATGCACAAACAACCAGGTTACAGCAGCTTAATGAACTAGAGGAGAAAAGACTAGATGCCATTCAGAAAACAACCATAATTCAACAACAAAGATCAAAATGGCATGAAAAAAATATCAAGAACAAGCAGTTCCAAAAAGGTAATTGGGCCCTACTGTATGATTCCCAGTTCAAAGAATTTCAAGGGAAACTGCGTACAAGATGGCTTGGACCTTACGAAGTAGACACAATTTTCCCCAATGGAACAGTCAGGCTCCTCACAATCGATGACGCCAAAACTCCGTTACTTGTAAATGGTCATCGACTCTGTCTGTATCAGTGACCTATTTCTAAAGAAGACTTTAAGGCCACATGCATGGCAGATGCCCATTTCCTCGTCGTTGAGGGGGTTTCTACCCCTAATAGCAATTCATTCTTTTAAGTTAATTTTTTTTTAGTATTAGATTAGAGTAGATTTTATTTTCTAATAATCCCTGTCAAGAAATACCATGTTACAGTCCATTTTTGCAGATTCTCGATCGAAGCACAGGCCACTAGGAAAGGACGATCCTACTTCAAAGAGACAAGCTTTTCCCGATGCTGAAACACCACTGTTCAGCACTGTTGACTTTTCCCGATGTTGAAACACCACCGTTCAGCACTCTTGATTTTCTCGATGATGAAACACCATTGTTCAGCACTGTTGACTTTCTTCCGATGCTGAAATACCACCGTTCAACACTCTTGATTTTCTCGATGCTGAAACACCACTGTTCAACACTGTTGACTTTCTTCCGATGCTGAAACACCACCGTTCAACACTCATCATTTTTTCCGATGCTGAAACACCATTGTTCAGCACTGTTGACTTTCCTTCATTACTGAAATACCACTACCACCAACCTCACACCCATCCCCCCATCACTGCTCAACAACCTTTTTCCACTTTTCCTCATTTCCTTACCATTCCTCATCGACGAAACAACACCGTCCAACAATTGTTTCGCCTTTTCTTTTCCGTTGTTGAAACACCATTGCCAGCAACCTTCCATCATTTTTCCCAGTGCTGAAACACCATTTCTCAGCACTTTTTGTTCTTCCTGCTGTCAAAACACTATAGTCCGGCAATTCCTCATTTTCTTCATCGACGAAACAACACCGTCCAGCAATTGTTTCGTCCCGTTTTTCTGGTTGCTGAAACACCATTGCTCAACACTTTTTGTTCTTCCTACTGCCGAAACACTACAGTCCGAAAATTCCTCATTTTCTTCATCGATGAAAAAACATCGTCCAACAATTGTTTCGTCCCATTTTTCTGGTTGTTGAAACACCATTGTTCAGCAGCTCTTCACAGTTTCTCATCACTGAAACAACACCGTCCAACAATTGTTTCGTTCTTTTCTGTTGCTGAAACATCAGTCTTTCAACATCATCTGTCAGTAAGCTTTTACACCCTCATACTATAGTTCATCCTTCCAATCAGAAAACCCTCGACACAATTCATCTATTAGAGCATAAGTATCCGCCACGACCACTGCAGCACTACCATGAACAGGCATAATATTTTGTTTGTAGAACGAATCAAAAGGTAAGGCAAGGTATGTAAATTTTATGTAATTCAGTTAGGCTATAGTTAATGGGAAGATTCTATATCATTATGACCACTCAAGTGAAATCATTACTAGCCGCACTTGATGGGAGGGGAGGACACATCAAATCTCCGATACCATAATTTCACACAAGTTCACCGTTGTCACCCCTATTTCACCACCCTTTCACACATTTGACCGCCATTTTGCATAACGTCGCTCGGAAAACTCACTCCGCGCAGAAGCTGATACTCAAACTCTTTGACGTTGTATCTTACCGAGCTGGTAGCTATGGGAGGCTCTGTCATACGGAACGAACCCGCTACCATAGCACTGTTAGAACATTATCCAACAACTTATCAAATCTTTCAGCAGGTAGGATGGCTTAGTTACTTTCAGAGACTCCAGTGGTATAATGAACAATAGGTCCTGCAATTCTCCCTAAACCTTCAGGAAGACCATTCCATCGTCAAAGGAGTCTGAATTTCAGTAACTGAAGAAGATATAGCAGAGGTCTTAGGCCTCCCTATCGATGGCACTCGCATGTTCAGCAGAAAACATATCATTCAGAATGTTCAGCAGAACTTCTTCTTGCCGGAAGAACGAATTGAACTTAAAGGCAGGGGTGTTCAACTCAGCTCATTGCCACCCCCATGGCCGAAAGTTGCAAGATTCATCAAACATTACGTGACCTACAAGGGCCGATACCAGGTAGTTTATCATCACGACTTTCTTCTGCTATCTCATTTAAGGCATAATAGACGGGTCAATATTCCTTATTATTTGCTGGGTTGTTTGAAAAATATGGCACACTACTGCAGAAAGGATAAAGATCCCACCCTATCACTCACCCACCACCATCTTGTCCAATTTCTCATCCAAAGGGGTTTTTCTCAACAAAACCTTCCGCTAAATAACATGCGCATAAACCCACAAGCAGCTGCTGAAATTCCTGAAAACCCCCAGGAGTAGCAACAACAAAACCCCCCTGACTCCCCAGAAGTACCCAATAGCCCGCCCACAGAGCCAACCAGTCCAATCAATTCCCCTACCATACCAAGCCCGCCCCATACCTTACCAGAATCATCCACTCCCGCCCTTCATATTCTCAGTGATGACTCTGAGCCAGATAATGCCCCCTACCCCATCATTGAGGAAAGATCCTCACGAAAACGAAAACAAATTCCCCTCTTTCCGCCATTATTACGAAAAAAGTGAACAAGGGCCTCAACAAGGCCACCTATTATTGCCACTACCATAGATCCCCAACCCATCCGATTAATACCCCGTACACCTCCAACCTTCCAAAACCCGGGATCTTTGCCTATTCCACCCATGGGCACTGAAACACAAGAACCAGATGCCTAGGGTGTTGCCACATCATCTGTCTCAAATAAAGTAGCTGAAACACAAGAACCAACTACGCATTCCATATCTGAAACACAAGAACCAGCTACCCATTCAGTGGCTGAAACACAAGAACCAGCCGCTGACATTGACATTGAGATTAAGGAATCAGAGGTCGAGGGTGCTGCAACACTACTCTCCTTACACCAAGAGGCTGAAACACAAGAATCAACTTCCATTCCTGTAGCTGCTCCACAAGAACCAGCTAATGAGGCTATGACTGCCACACAAGAACCAGTCATCTCTCAATCTGAACCAACAACGGTTGTTGTCTTGGAATAAAATGAGTTTTTAAAGTCTCAATTGGAAGCATATCAGCAAGAATTAGCCAGGGAAAAGGAAGCATATGAAAAAGAACTAAATTTGTACACCTTAGCTCTAACAGCAACCTTGTCAGAGGAGACTACAGAGAGTGTGTGTAAAGAATATATGTGTTGCCAATGTGGCGATATTTACTATCAAGTAGGATATAAGGTAGTTCAAGTCCCAGTGACAGGAGAACCCCCTAATCCTTCACCTTTTGGAGTCAAGAAAGAACCTATTGAAACACAAGAACCAGCAGGTCCTCCCAAGACCAAGACTGAGCTCTGCATTGCAACAAATAAAGCCCCTGCTTTTGTTGACATATCTGTACAGACAATGCCTATGGAGGAATTTACACCCCCCAGCCAGATCAATCTCCCCACTTTTATGGAACAATATACTCAGACCTTACCTCATCCCACTACCTGTAACGCTAAAACACAGACTCAGCTATGGGAGGAGCAGGCAGCCATATAAAAATGGAAGAAAGAGTATGCTGAAACACAGGCCAAAAACCTGCAAGTGCACAGACAAATCTGGATAAATCATACTTACTCAAATTGGGAAGTGTTAGAACAGACACGCCAGGAAGCTCGTGACCTTAAGAAACAAAAAAAAGAGTTGAAAGGAAAAATGGCCTGGGTATTTAACCTAACACGGAAGCTATTGGCCACAAGAAAGCCATCTTGTAACTACTCCTTGTTCCTTATGGAGAGACTTACCTGGTTTCAGATCAAATCAATTGCAGAAGGTAAAACCCATGCAGTACTACACCCAACAGATTTTGTCAGAACTTTTGCAGCAGCCTCTATTAGGGATCAACACCTCCTCTGTGAGGCATACTTTCATAATGAGGCCATTCCCGAGAACAAGCAGTTGAATCTTAATCCCCTTGTCGGGGACATCCAGCTTCGAGCGTTCACCTCCTTTCTCCACAATCAAATCATTTGGCAAGATGAATTCATGGTTGCTAAACACAATGAAGACAACCGCCTTCTGTGGATAAGACTAGAACCACAGAATGTAGCCACTTTTGTCACACAATATTATGAGTTCTTAAAGAATCCATAGGTGACTGAACATGTTCAGCAGCTACAATCAACAGTACTTCAGGATTGTCAGCACATCATCAGATCCATAGAGATTCCTGCCCTCCAGGCAAATAACCTGTTTTGGCAGCAATCCACTGAGAAAAGACAAGAACATCATCCTTTCAGCCCTACCAACCTAGAGGTAGCAATCTCCAGGGTGCCTAACTACATCCAGTGTGTTCAGCAATGTGCTGAAAACTGGATAGGGTACCGGTTCTATTTTCCTATCCTTTGGTTGCCAATAGAAAGGTATCAAGTTAGTTATAAGCTGCCTAAGAAGACAGAAACAACAACATGGTAAAGATTATAGCGGGTCCAAGGGTTCAGAATGCCAACGGACAACACCTCCCAGAGCTACTGCTTGAGTAACTTACACTCTTGGAGTCGGTATTCAAACTCTAACTTAGAGTGAAGTTGCATGAGGACATGCAACACCTTGAGTTGGGGGGGATGTTAGGACCACACAATGTACCTTTTTGCCTATACTTTTTTCCACTATTACACTCTTGATCACCTACACTTAAACTCATATTATCACTTTATCTGATCATTCCAAAGGTATACAACGTCCCTTCTCATTACTATATGTTTAATCTATCTTGCATAATATTTTACATCACTCTCGTGCTTAACCATTGATTAGAAATGTACAAGTGTTGAAACAGTTCAAACTGCAGATGCTGAAACACAGAGTTGTTACACAGTCCAGGCCACAGATGATGAAACACAAAGCTGTTGCACAGTCCAAAGTCGCAGATGATGAAACACAAAGATGTTACACAGTCCGGAGTTGCAGATGATGAAACACAGAGCTGTTACACAGTCTGGAGTCGCAGATGCTGAAACACAGAGCTGTTACACAGTCCGGAGTCGCATATGCTGAAACATAGAGTTGTTACACAGTCCAGAGTCACAGATGCTGAAACACAGAGGAAGTCATTACACAGCCAGGACCGACGACGCTGAAACACAAAGGAAGCCGTTACACAGTCAGCGGACAACAAAAACCTTACAAAGCGCAAATCCTGTGGCTGAAACAACCCGTGATTTGCGATGATGAAACAACATCAGCAGCAACAAGAAGGAACTATTATTTCAGCTGTAACAGCAACACCCCATTCAGTACTTGTAATAGCATTCTGTTGCGCGAGACTAGGACACCCTATTCTGGTTTAGAAAGTCAATCTGACTAAGAATAGGACTCAGATACACATTGTAATTTTTTATCAATTGTATCGAAGGGGTTCCCTCTTTAAATAAGAGGAAATCATCATTCGAGGGATGCAATTTTTTTGAGAAAGCTTCAGAGAGAGGGACGTACTTCATTTTCAGATTGTAATATGATACATTGACAGATGAATAGAAAACTGCTT
This sequence comes from Picea engelmannii, assembly GCA_009831015.1. Lineage (NCBI taxonomy): Eukaryota > Viridiplantae > Streptophyta > Pinopsida > Pinales > Pinaceae > Picea > Picea engelmannii. The sequence continues at coordinate 73,619 of ML814962.1, read as the reverse complement.
TGAGCATCCTTCTCTAGCTTTTTCGTCTCAAGGGAATATTGTGAGAAGGGAGGGCCCACCTTCTTCACAAGATTCACCCGTTAGTTTTAGAGTGTGTTAGTGTAATTCATGCTTATGCCTTGATTAACTTTTGTCTGCTGAAACACTACTTTTCATGAATTCTGCTTTGTTGAAACACTACTAAACTTTGTCTTGTTAAGAACTTTAGTTTATTAAATGTTGCATTATTTTCACGAAGTTCGTAATCCTTTTTCATTAGAAATATTGTGTGATGATTTTATGAGGTTTGCTAGATAGAGACTGGGTTAAAGGTTCCTACTTAGAAAGGAAGGGATCAAAAGGTCCTGTTTTCTGTAGATTTCAATTATTTCTGCGAGTGTGTTAGCGAGAGACTGGGTTAAAGGTTCCTGCTTAGAAAGGAAGGGATCAGAAAGTCCTGTTCTCTGTAGATTTCAATTATCTCTGCAAGTGTGCTAGCTAGAGACTGGGTTAAGGGTTCCTTCTTAGAAAGGAAGGGATCAGAAAGTCCTGTTCTCTGTAGATTTCAATTATCTCTGCAAGTGTGCTAGCCAGAGACTGGGTTAAAGGTTCCTGCTTAGAAAGGAAGGGATCAGAAAGTCTTGTTCTCTGTAGATTTCAATTATATCTGCAATTGTGCTAGCCAGAGACTGGGTTAAAGGTTCCTTCTTAGAAAGGAATGGATCAGAAGGTCCTGTTCTCTGTAGATTTCAGTTATTTTTCACAAGTGTGCTAATCCAAAATAGGGCTAAGGGTTCCTGCTTAGAAAGGAAGGAATTAAGATGGCCCTGTTCTCTGCTAGATAGAGTTAGCTTTCTCTGCATTACTGTTTCCATGAAAGTGTGTTAATCAGAATTAAGGTGCTGAAGTTTCTACTTGGGAGTAAGGGTCCTGTTCTCTGGTTACATAATAGTTGTTCTTTCCTGTTGCAATTGTTATTTTAATGTAATCCAGGATTCTTTAGATTAATCTTTAAGGATCTGAAATAGGTAGGTTGCTTTCCTGTAATTCAAGACAGAACTTCAGTTCATTCAAGGCAAGTGTGATTAACATAGTTTCCTTTATTACAACTCTAAGTTTCTTTTGGAATTGATCATATATAGTGCGTGGTTATCTTTGAAATAAACAAACTTCCATGGGTTGACAATTTATGTAGCACTTAATTGTTTGAGTTAATTAAGCAATTATAGTGACCAACAATCTCTTAGGGTAGTACTAAACTAAGCTCTCTTAACAACTTTGCTGATGACATTCTTAATACTCCATACAACTTTTCATAAGAACCAATGTTGATCAGGATCTTCAGATCCATCTCCCATAAAGGTGGGTAACATCATCTCATCTGCCATAGATATTCCTAGGATTCTTGACTGAGTATGAACTCAACCACTTGTACCAGTTCTCTGAGTTCTCTGATAACTTAGGTTACTCTGGTTACTTAATGTTGTTAAAACAACAAGAGGTGTAATAGTACTTACTTCAATAGTCTATGCAGTCCCTGAAGTTTTTGACTCTTCTCGACGAGGTTCTTCAACCTTCCATTCTTTTTCCCTAGTGGACTCTGAATGTTCCTCGTTCAGTAGATCTTCTTCTTCTCCACTATAGAACCCTTCTTCCTGTGTTGGTGGTTTGTGATTCTTCTCAAACAAGTTCACCAGAGGAACTTCTCTGAAGGTTCTCCCACTGCGAGTGTGTCCGACCTCTGTGTCGTTGTTGTTGTCTGAATTCTTGAACATTATCTTTTTCAATATTACCCACTAATGTATCTTCAATATGTTCTTCTCATGCAATAGCATCTTGATCTTCAAATTCAAGAAGTGTAAAAAATTTCCTCTCGGTCCCTTAAATAAATATCTCTCTACTTGGCTATATGATTCTACTCTATCAATAACAAACTCAGTAATGTACCCTCCAATGGTAATATCAAACCAATGATCTATTTCTCTTGACATGACATTATCAACTCTCTTAACCTTCTTTATCAACGTCGACATCCAAACCACAAGCATCCTGAGTCTGATTTTGAAATGGGTATCTACTAATCTAGCTAGCCACTCGTATAGCTCCTTATGAATTTCTCCAAAGAAAATATCATGTATATATCAGTAAATATATACCTTCCTAACCAATCCTCTATACTAAGATTAGGGTTATTATTCTAAGCTTCAACGAATTTATTCTCTTTTTCTTCTATCCACTTTTGAATATTTGTCTTCGATGGAAACCACCTTGACATTCCCTCAAGAATATCCTAGTCCCGACAATAGAACCATTTGTTGGCACAGGGGCAGACCCAGGGTTCAGTTATAATAGTGCACCAACAAGCCCTAGCTACTGTCCCTTTCGGCAACACCTTCAAAGTAGATGCAGTCTCACCTGAAGTAGCTATAGGGGGTTGCAGGACACAGGTGTCTACAACCATAGGAAATGAAAAGTGGATCTAGGGAAACACTCTCACAAAGATCTAGTTATTCTTTATCTTTCTTAAGCCTACTACGCGAAATATATCTCATATCCAACATAATATTGCATTAACAGTATATCAGAGATCAGAAGAACACAAAATCAATCACACACAACAACAGGATATACGTGGTTCACCCTCTCCCTAGGGCTACGTCCACAGAAATGCACTTTATAATATAGTAGATGAAAGAATACAATTCTATCTGCACTCTTAGCTTGCAGATCTCTCTTTCTTTCTCGTCCTCTCTCCCCTCCCTGTGCACCCAACTGCAGAGGTGATCTTCCCACCCTACTGAAGATCTTACAACACATACCTCTCCCACCTCACAGTACTTCTCTCATCAATAACACTCAATCACTCATCATACATAATAGACCCTATCCTAGGTCCTCTTGACCTTTATTTATACTTTACAATGACTCTCAGACAACCTTAGGTTGGAACCTAAGTGTCAAAACCCTAGGTGTCTAAAACCCTATGTCAACTTGGCCCGCATATTCATGGCTTCACCAGCCTGTCTTTCCTTCTTCCTTGCGAGGTTCTCCAAAGAATCCATTGGTGTATTTTTACACTTGTTGAGTTATCCACTATCCATCTTCCTTATTGATCCATCTTCCTCGATCTCCCCGTACAACAACTTGTTTTCTCTTACTTCGCTCCATCGTTTCTTCTTTTTTGGTCACTTCGACCCGATCTCAGTCAACTTGTCTTCCACACAGTTCTCATTTTGTGCTTCTTTCCTTAATCTTTGCAACCTTCCATAACCAAGGGCCAAAAATTACCATTAAAAAAACAAAATATATACAATAACACACCAAAATGATCCCTTTATTGAAATGAGACCAATTTGCAGTCACCTCTTCGAGGGGCAAACCTCCAACAAAGAAACTCTCTATTAAAATAATTCTCAAAAAAAAGAATTACCATGCCCTCAACTCCTATTTATACTAAATCTATCTAGAAAATAAGCAATCCAAAGAAATATCTTTTTAGAAGTGGAAGCTTTTATTAGGTCTTCTTACATTTGACTTATTCACCTTATTACAAGGCCTTATTTATTAATATCGGCCTTTATTACATGGGAAATATATTAGTCTACCTAGTTGAGGGGTTAGGGAGGTTAGGTACCTAAAAATAATAGAAGGAAATGGAGGAAAGAAGAGAAAAATAACTATGCTTTGGTTGTAACAAAAAAAATTCAAAAGGGCATAAATGTCAAGAAACAAAATTGTTCACCTTGGAAAATAATAATGAAGAGGAAGTCAAGGCATCTACTCAAATAAATGAGGAATAAGTGGTCAACTTAAAAGAGTAAGAAATACAGGCTGAAATAGTGCACGACATTGATTTACATGGGTTCAAAATATATGTTCATCCATTGGCAGGGTTGTCAGCACCTCAAACCTTGAATATTTTTTGTTACATTAAGAAGTAAAAATTTATAGTGCTCATTGACTTGGATAGTACCCATAACTTCATTGATAAATATTAGTAGATAACCTCAAATGTTTTGTATATTCAATGGCACAACATTAAGATAAGTATGGAAGAGTTTCATTTGGAAAACCCAATGTATGTCATTCCCATTTGAGTTGTAGAAGTTGCTCTAGGAATTCAATGGTTGATAACATTAGGTACAATTTCTACAAACTATAATGAATTATTCATGATATTTGAATTGGAAGGAATTCAATATGAACTCAAAGAGTCAAAATATGGACCTTCTCAAGTCATAAACTCTCATAGAATGGAAAAGATCCTAAAAAATGGTAGCAATGGAGTTGTGGTTGAACTTTATTCTATGGAATTTAATCAAGAAGACAAAAATATTCCATAGGAATTAATATGCACATTGGAAAAGAAATATAGGGTATTCCAAGAAACTCCTCAAGTTTTATCTCCATCTAGAGATTATGAACATCAAATCAATATAATATCTAGAAATACTCCTCCTAATAAAAGGCCTTATAAATATACTCATCAACAAAAAGGGGAAATTAAGAAAATAGTACAAGACATGCTCGATTCGTGTATTAATCAACCAAGTAGGAGTTCATTTTCAGCATTAATAGTGATCATGAGAAGAAAATATATTTTTTGTAGTATGTATCATGATTATACATATGTAAATAAAACGATCATAAAGGATAAATTCCCTATTGCAAATATTGATGATCTATTAGATGAGATTCATCTAGTGGTTTATTTTACAAAGCTAGATCTTAAATCAGGATACCACCCGATTAGATTAAGAAAATACGACATTCCCAAAATAACATTTAGAACTCATGATGGTAACTATCAGTTCTTGTTCATTCCTTTTGGTTTGACTAATGCTCCTTCTAATTTTCAAAGTCTTGTGAACAAAATTGTTTGACCCCATCTGAGAAAGTTTGTGCTAGTTTTCTTTGTTGATATACTTATCTATATAAAATCATATGGGAAGACCACATTAAACATGTGGATCAAATCCTGTAAATTCTTGAGACTAATCATCTATATGTAAAATTATCCAAATGTTCTTTTAGGAAACAATAACTAGAATATTTGGGTAGTATTGTTTCAAGGAAAGGGGTTAAGTTGGACCCTCAAAAGATCCAAGCTATTACAAAATGGACTACTCCTAAGAACGTCATGAATCTTAGAGAATTTTTGGGTGTTATGGGATATTATTGGAAATTTCTTAAGAATTATGCATGCATTACAAGCCCACTCACATCTCTCTTGAAGTTTTTTTTTTTTTTTTTTTTATGGAATGATAAGACTACTTTAGCATTATCTCTCTTAAATGATTCCATGTCTTCTACAACAATATTGGTAACACTTTATTTTGGTAAAAAATTCATAGTAGAATATTATGCATCAAGACTAATAATGGGAGCAATATTGACACAACAAGGGATACCATAGGCGTTTGAAATAAAACAATTCGAGGAAAATGCTTTGGTGAAATCTACATATGAAAAAGAAATGGAAGCAATTTTACATGCAATAAAAAAATGGCGATGATATCTCATTGTTAGGCACTTTAAATTTAAAATATACCATGATAGTCTAAAGTACTTTTTGTAGAAAATATTTTCATCAAAACAACAACAAAAATGGGTAGAAAAAATGAAAGGGTTCGATATTGAAATAATCTACAAAAAGGGGAAGTACAATGTAGTAGCAAATGATCTTTCTATAATAGAATAACTATCAAGCTTATATTATATTACATCTTCTATTCATGTGTGGTTGGAATAATCTCATAATGAATGGAAAAATGACAACAATACTAAACAAAAAACACAATGTGTAAAGGAATGGATGAACTCTACGGAACATTGGGAGTGGAATGGAGATATACTTTGTCACAAGGGTAGAATATTTTTTATGCCCTCAATAAAAGTTGAAGTAACATATATTAAAGGAGTCCCATGACTCTCTGATGGTAGGACATGCATGATTACTTAAAACATATCAAAGGATCAAAATAGATTTCTTTTGGGAAGGAAAGAAGAAATATATTCAAAAATTTCTATGATCCGGATTTAGGAGTGAACGAACTGATTAACAAAATGAATACAATAAACACAGAGATATGAAGAAAAACACAGATATTCAGTGAACAATATATCCTATTGAATAAATGAAATAGGATGAAATTGTAAAACTACATAACTAAAAAACTTTCTCGAATGATAGTAGCTATGTCCGAGAAGAGATGTTTCTACGCCCATTCGTCTAAGCAGAATGATTGCAATGAAGCTCCAGAGGCCTTGTTGATATTACTCATGAATGGAAAAACCATATACATCCAAAAACCTAACCCTAGGAAGTGAAATTCCAAAAGTCATGTGGGCCCCTATGGGTAAGTTGGTACCTCAACTTCCCAAGGTTGTAACGTTTGCATACGACCTCTGTTTTAGGCACGTCATAGCCTGCTAGAAAGGTCTTTTAGAGAACTACACATTACACCATCGAATTCTCACTCTATCTACAATTTGACTATGGAGAGACAAAAAAGCATTGTTTAGGGCTCCAAACAACCTTGGAAGCACAACAAGATGTCTTGACATGAAAAAATACAAAATAAGCTAGTTGGATTAGGTGAGAGGCCACCAGCATCCCCCTAGAAGATGTGTAGGGATTTCGACAACCACAAAAGTGTAGAACCCACAATTACAAAGAAGTACAAAAGAACGTGTTGAACTAAAAACAAACAAGAGGAGCCAGTTGGAATAGGTGGGTGGCCACCAATATCCACCTATATCAATCCTCCCCCCTTAGGAAGAAATTGTCTCCATTGCATTGAGTTCCCCCATCAGGTGAGGAAAATTCTACTAGACTTGGCCTCAGGTCAGCCACTTTCCTTGGTGTAGGAGTTGTTGTGCCTTTACAGCCTGATAAAGATGGATCCATTGTTGGCGAGTGCCCTTGACCTATGTGTCCACTATTTGATCAATTGATGCTTGTTCCATGTAGTCAAGATTGACCTCTATCTGTGTCATTTGTTCTTCGATCTCTTAGGTTTCCAATAATGGTGGAAAATATGGTCGAAGGAGGTCCACATTAAACATTGGGTGCAGGCCAAGGAAAGGTGGAGTGTTGAGCTCAAAATCATTGCTACCCACAACCTTGGTGATAGTGTAAAACCCATAGAAAAGTGGGTAGAGCTTTCGATGGGGCCCTGTCGAATGCTCCTTCTCCAAATGTAACCAAAATATGTCTCCAACCTGAAACTGGTGTGGTACCCTATGTTGATCATGGCATTGATTGTACTTAGCATTGGATTTCTACAAAATCTCCTGGACCTGTTGGCAGATGTGCTAAATCCACTCAATGAATCTGGTGTCTTTGTCAGTCTCAGAATGAACATGGGAAGAGTCTTTATGTGTGGTGGCAAGAGGTAGTGCAACATCAATGGGACCCAAGTTTGGAATCCCGACCCCACCTGAAATGGGCTATGGTTGGTGGAGCTATGGAGAGCCCTATTGTAACTGTGTTGAACATGTGGGAGAATATCATCCCATGTACATAGATGCTTAGATTTGTACATGTGGGAGAATATCATCCCATGTATGTGGATTCTTAGAGTTGTACATGTGCAGTGTTGGCTCACCAATTTGACATATTTTACATCATCAATTGGTCTCTTTTTAACCATTTCACCCTATCCTCACACCCATTTATTATGCCTATTGTCATATTTTCCCACACTTCTAAAGTTGATATGTTTAACAATATTAATGTTGTTAATTGTTATAATTTCCCTCATTTTTAATGATTTAGAAGTGGTTTAGACTAATCTTGCCAATGAAGGTTTGTGACAGTTTTGTTCCCGCACCAGACCTCCATTTTTAGCATATACGCACACCTTTGGGGCCAAAATGAAGACATGGGTTTTTCTATAAATACCTACAACATACTTTGGTGTTCAATTTTTCACACCCAGGTCATACATGTGGACCTCTAGCACGTGGTCAAAGGATGGGTCAAAATTGTGCCAGATTAGCAGCAACAGACTTCAGGCTCTATTCTCAAGAAAACAAAGAAGAATCTAGAAATTATAGAACATGGGTGTTTTGTAGAATGCGTCCATTTAGATGACACATGGGAAGATTTCCAAAATCATGAACGATCAGGGAGATATCTTTGTTTTTCCAATCTGGGTTTGTCTAGATTTACAGTTGTTCATGCCTTCTCCAATCTTCTAAATGAATAGGTGTGTCCAACCAAAAATGGAGACTGAATCAATCTATTCTCAGCATTTTTATGTCATGTAAAATCATTTGTAATCATTTCTTAGTTATCTTTGCAAACCAAGATAAACTATAAAGAAGAAACGAAATATCTTCTAAGTTAGTTATGCTAAGACCAGGCTGATTTGAGGGAATTAGTTTTGATCCATTCCCTTGATCTTTTTTGTATATATATATATATATATATATCCATGGAGCAGAGGGGGGGATCAATATTGATGTAGGAGGGAATTAGTATTGGAGAACCATGCTTGAACATTTGTAATCCTTCATTTCATTCAATAAAAATCAACTGCTGATATTATGCCCGTCTTTGAAGTACTCATTTAGTCTGCAAGATTTTTCACAAAGTGTGTTAGGTTTGAAGGGGACCCCATTCTCTGTAGTGGCCATATTATTTAACATCAATTAATTCTTCAAACATAACAGTAAAATTCAATAATTCATTTATATTGAGAACCTACACATTTTAAATTGATCAACGAATAATAAAATTTTATAAAAAAATAAAACAAATACACAATTTAAATTACCTTAGTCTGATGCTAACCCTCTGCTTTCACTTGCCTTGTTGACCGCTTTTGAACTGTGTAAACAATGCCCAAAACCTTGTTCCACCCTGCCAACTAGGACAACTTCCTAGATCCAAGATATCATATGGATATCCTGGCCCCCGTGCCCAAAAGCTCCAGCAACCGGTGCCTGTACTGAACCTTCCCGACTACAGAACTCCACTCTCCTCTCTGCCAATCCAAGAGAGCCCCCAAAATCAATAAAATCTCCCGTCGAATCATCCCCTCCTTCCTAACCTCCTCCGCTCATATTGCCCCTTCATTGACTTCCCCCTCCTTCATTACTTTCCTTATCCATTTATTAATTATCTTATCCTTTCGTAATTAATGCCCCTTATCCCCTTATTTATTATTTTATCCTTTCTTATTTATTATCTTATCTTATATTTAATGTCCTATCCCTTCCCGAATATGTAAGCTTTAATTTAACAATATAATTTATTAACCCCCTTTAATCCCTTACTTAATTAATTAATGAGTCAATTAATAATTAATTAATCCTTGACAATCATGAACAACTAATTAATAATAATTAATTAGTTAATGTTATTTAAGAAATAATTATTGTTTAGCTAACTTTTAGGACAATTAGATCATTAAATTAATTATAATTAATAATCCTATACATCTATTTAAGCAGGGTCGTTACATACACCCACCCTTCAGGAAAATTCGTCCCGAAGTTAAGGTATCTTATGGTACAAAGGACAAGAAACATGGTTCACACATTCATAACAAGTAACCGACATTATCAGTAAGTAAGTCAAGAAAACTCATACATACTAGTGTATATGTACAAGAAATGCATGTGTAGCTAGTACATACAAGTCTCGTGCATGTACTAATATTCATAACTATCATCCTTTAGTAATTTATGTATGCATCCAATACAGTCAGCAAGACTAGTCTTTTATAAAAGACAACAAACCAATCAATTGTTTGAGAAATCCTTTAATTACTATTATCCGTTTCAACAATTTTATTTTAAACAACTGTGGTTTAGTTACGTAATAATGAATATTCATATATACACATTTCTCTCTTTTTTTTTTTGAAAGGAAAACATTAAATTCCAACATCAGACAAATCTCCATACTCTCTCAACTATTTCTACTCATCCTTCCTCCCTAACCTACTTCCATCTCCATTCCTATCCTTCCTATGTTGGACTATCTTGGAGCATCAACTATATTGACCTAACTCCAAATAGAACCCGTAAGCGGAAGTGTCACTATCTCGACTAAGCTTCCCCAGCAGGCATCTGACAGTCATCATCACACGTCTTGGGGAGCATGAACTAACACCATCCTCCCATGACTTCAGGTTTCAGAGGATACACGGTGGGAAATGCCTCCACCCCTCCTAACAGGACTAGGGTCCACACCCTACAATGGAGGATACATGGTGGGAAATTCCTCCACCCCTCCTAACAGGACTAGGGTCGACTCCCTACAATGGAATACACAGTGGAACCGTGTTGCTGGAGGTTTTTTCATCGTTTATTCGGTTTTGGGCAGTGTCATCACATGAAATCATGCACTGGTCCACATATCATAGCAATGCATCCAAACCAATATAAATTTCACATACAATATTCATACCATAATGTTTCTCGGTTAGTGGTCTTGATATCCACTTTCATCATCATTATCCCTTGGCTAATTCATAGCCCTTAACCTGCAGATTAGTCTGTAACACAAACTCATACATTTCTATGCATTATTATCATGTAATTGCATACTATCATCATTTCAATTTGGTATCCTTGTACCGATAAATTAACATCAAAGTTTTCCAATTAGAAATAGATCTCATAATATCCCGTAATTCAATTTTGACATCTATTCATAAGATTATCATTTACCCAAAACAGATTGCATCATATCCAACATCATCCTAATAGCATTTAAACATTCATTAAATTCACATTCTCACAATATGTCGCATCATATACATCATCATCAATAACATTTAAACATTCGTAAAATTTACATTCACATAATAGATCGCATTACATACATCATCATCAATAACATTTAAACATTCATAAAAGTTCATAAATTTTAAAGTTTAAGTGTATCACTTAATAGTTTCATTGTGACTAGAAAATAAAGTATATAGGTCTCAGGTTATCCTGGTTGTCTAAGTCAAAAGGTGGTGTTACATACACCCCACCTTCGAGAAACATGTTCTCGAGGTGGTCAAAATAGTGAGGGATAGTCTTGTCGTAATGTCTCAACATCTTCCCAAGTAGAAGATCATGGACTATACTTGTCCCACTGGACCTTAACTTGGTCTACCAGACGGTTTCTAAGCTGTCAGAATCTACGGTCCAATATGCGTAACGATTCTACCATGAGGGTTCCCACATATGATACCTGCAATTCCTTCCAATTTAGTTTATGTGATTCATCAGCAACATAATGATGTAAAACAGATACATGAAATACATTATGAGTTTTATGCAAGTGGGGTGGCAGTACGAGACGATATGCAACAGGTCCAATTTTCTCTTGGATCCTGAATGGTCCTATAAATCGAGGTGACAACTTT
>ML814962.1:46462-59758 GCA_009831015.1 Picea engelmannii | reverse complement strand
CAAACTCGTAATGTCCAAACCGAGTTCGAAAGGCAGTTTTTGGGATATCACCTTCCTTAATCCTTAACTGATGATACCCTGATCGCAAATCAATCTTGGAGAATACCGTTGCTCCTTTCATCTGATCGAAGAGGTCATCTATTCGCGGTATTGGGTACCTATTTTTCACTGTATCACGGTTCAAGTCCCTGTAGTCTATACACAATTGTAAGGATCCATCATTCTTCTTTACACAAATTACTGATGCGCCCCAAGGTGAGACATTGGGCCTTATTATCCCTAAGTTTCGGCGCTGTCATCCGATACGGAGTCTTGAAGATTGGTTCTGCACCAGGTTTTAGCTCAATAGTAAAATCAAGCTCCCTCTCAGGAGGTAACCCTGGTAACTCGTTCAGAAAAACATCCTGAAATTCTGACAATACCAGGTACTGATCCAATGAGGGTCCCTTCCTTTCATTCACTGCTTCCACTACATACAATCGACACCCTTGCCTCAAGCATCTCTTAACCTTCATAGTTTATATAAAGCGTAATGACACTTTTTTCTGTACACCTTGGATCTCTACTGGTCTTCCTTCATCATCGACACAAAGCACCCTCTTTGCGAAACAATCTACCAAAGCTCGGTGAGCTGCTAACCAATCCATTCCAATGATTAGGTCATACACCCCAAGAGCAGTGACGTATACCTTCAACCTGGTAGTACACACTCCCAGGTCTAATATACAATTATCAACACTAGGTCCTACAGCTTGTTTTTCCCCCGAAGCCATCTCGACCTATTTAAAGTCGTCGTGATCATAGGCTGCCAACCCACTCTTTTCTAATGCAGATGGTGAAATGAAACTATCTGTCGCACCAGAATCAAACAAAATCTTAACATTGATATGACTTAGTGTACCTGATGACTCCACCACCGTGGATATATGTTCGGCCTGGCGATTATTAACCACTGCGTAAATCTAGTGGCTGCTACTTGCTCTCCCCATTGGTGCCTTTCCTTCTCTATTCACAAACCCTGATTGTAACTCTAGGTAGTCACGCTGATAATGGGGTCCTCCGCACCCCCAACAGGTAACACGAGATTGAACCTGTGCACTGTTATGTGACTGTCTTTGAAATGAGTTCCTTCCCCTGGAACCCCTGCCCCTACTCGTTGTTCCCTGAGATGGTCATAGACCTATCTGCACCGTTGGCGATGAACGAGATGATGCACTCGTTTCCATTGAAATCCTTGCAGCTACTATCCTTGGCGCGACTATGTTACCATATGGCGGTGGCCTTGAGCCCCCTCCCCTAGGAAATGTCCTCGGGGCCTTTCCTTCGAATCCAGGGTGATGTGGAAATGTCAGTCTTGTACCCCTGGTTAAGTTCATGTGTTCTTTCGCATAATGTGCATTTTCCACCACTTCTGCTACTGAAGACGGTTTCCACATCCACACCATAGCTCTTATCTTAGGGTTCAATCCATAGACGAAGCGCTTTGCCTGTCATTGGTCATTATCCATATATGAAACATATTTGACCAGTTCCATAAATCTGATCTCATATTCTTCTACAGTTCTGTTTCCCTGTACTAAGGCATGAAATGCCCCTACCTTTTGTTCCTCGTAGTATGCTGGTAGATATTTCCTTCAGAACCTCTCCTCGAAAAGTTCCCAAGATACTGTGTCTGGGGTAAGGTGCAGTTGTCTTTCCAAGTTGACCCACCAGTTCAAGGTGTTGTCTCTTAACTGAAAAATTGTGATCTTTGCCTTTGAGTTGGACGCATAGTCCCTTAAGGAAAAACACCTTGTCATGCCTTCCAACCATGCTTCCACGTGTTCACTGGCGCGACCCCCGACAAACTCTGGAAGTTTGATCTTCTGAAATTCTCACGTGATGTCTTCAAGTGGAGGTCCTCCCCTTGAATCCCTTGACGCTTCTGGATTACTCGTTCCAGACGGTGGGGGTTCCACTTCAGTCCCTGTCAGTTGTCGCCCCTTTAAATTCTCATTAATGGCTTCCAATGAGCGCAGTATAAGGTCTAGTTCGGGCAATGGTGGTGGTGGCGCTGGCGGTGTTGGCGGTGCTTGCGATGACGCTCCCCTGCCTCAACTCCTTCGAGTCCTGACCATCCTATATGCTTTGACCTGCATCAACCAAAGTTGTCAGGGTGAGTTCCAGGATGTTTCAAATTGGTGCTACTCAAACTAGAAACAGGGTTAGGCGTAAGTTTTCTTTACTTACAGGGTGAGTTCCAGGATGTTTCAAATTGGTGCTACTCAAACTAGAAACAGGGTTAGGCGTAAGTTTTATTTACTTGTCTGTAAACAGACATTACTCCTTTAGGGGATTGGCTAGGTTAGGGTTAGGATTAAGCATCTAAGCTTGATTTCTTCGCCCCTATGCAAAAATAAACTATTGGTTCCCTTGCCATGTAGCTATGCTAGCCTTGCGCCATACTCGCCGCTTCCTATGCTTACTCTCCTAGTGCATATGTTGTCTCCTTCCCGCTTGTCCTAGTATAAGCCCTTTTAACTTTTCTCTTACAACTTGATTAAAGTGACTTCCGACCTTATGTTTATTAATTTACACCAAAAGGCGTACACCTATTGACAATGGGCACAATTAATGATCTTTTAATCTTATTTAACCTTAAACCATTATCTGATGGCTATGCATTGAAGATGTTGGCATATTCTTAGTCGTCCTCCAAAATCAATGGGTCAGATTTATTGTTCATAACTTTCTTGCATTTATCAAGGAATCCGTTAACATGTTTACTTTTTAACATTTACCTAATCACATTAAAAAAATTGTTGTAAGGATATATAATTACCACATTTAATGATTAAATAGGATTAAACCATGGCATCTAAATAATTGTCCACAACTGTCAGCCACATTTCGGCGTTCAGCGGCGCTATGTACCTTTCGGCGTTAACCAGTTGCCAGCCACTTTGCGGCTGTGCTAGTTTATTAAAAACTAATAATCTAGACTAAACTTAATCCTAAGCTTCAATCGCTTTAATCAACACTTCAATTTATTCCCAGAAATTAATATTATTATTAGTGTTAATTAATTAGTCACTAATTTACTTAATCCTTCCTATTAATTTAATTATTATTTTTATTTATTTTTTCCCCAAGGCACATACATGGTGCATTGGTGTTTGGTTTTTCCTTAAGGCTTAGGTAGTGGGTGGTGGTCAGGGGTTCAAAACCCATTAATAATTATTTTTTATTTTTTTTACTCATTTAAAAAGACAAATTACTTAATTAATTTAAAACATAATTAATTAATTAAAACATGATCAATTAATCATACAATTAATTAATCATAAAACTTAAACTCTAAATTAACTATATGTAATTTAAATTATATTTTATTTATTAAAAATTAAAATTTTACATTAAATTAAATTGTATTTAGCATTTAACATTAAATTAAAATTTAATAACTTAACTTTAATATCAATTTCAAATCAAAACATTTAAAATTTTACGTTGAATTTACATTAAAATCATAACAATTTAACCAAAATGAAAACTAAAAAAAAATAAAACTAAATAAGAATAATATAAAAAAAAACAAATTTAACGTGGGCAGCAGGTCCTCGCATGAGGCCCACGTGCCCCTCCCTCACCATGCTCATCATTTTCGAGACTCCTCTTCGTGGACTCGTGTGCGCTGGTGTTGGTCTGGTCATGGTTTTGTGCATGGCAGTGGCTCGACGATCTTTATCCTCCTCGACCAAACCCTTTTCAAGTGTTCAATAAAAAAATTAAAATATATCCCTACTAAAATTACCACCAGGACTCTGAATAAAAAAATCTTTGTAGTCCTTCTATGCGGTTGGTTTTGAAAAACCCAAATGATATTTTTATTACTGGCATTCGACCTGCAAAGATCTCATATCCTATATTCAGTGTATATTCAACCCATTAGAACTCTATTGGCAATTGGGTTTTCTCTGCAATGGCCATGGCAAGCTCGACAATCTTGCAGGGAGCATTGTTTCTCCAAAAGCAACAAGTGGGCATTCAATCCAATCAAGAATGGAAAATGGGTTCTCAGTACAAGACAGGAAGGCAAGTGGGTTTTCAGCACATGCAAAGACGGTTCAACCCAGGCCCAAAAATCACAACCCTTAATCTCAAAAACCCTGGTTCTGTGCGCTCTGAATCACAAGCGGTCTCAGCAAACCCCGAGCCAGAAGCCAAATCAACGCCCTATGAAAGAAACGACACAGGCAGTAGGAGGAGGCATGGTGATCAGAATATCAGGGAAGAAGTTAGGTTTCTCGGCACCGGTGTGAGCCAGGGTTTCTCTGCGAAATGTGTACCCTTCTATTCAGGCTCCAAGACGGATGAAGAGTATTCACTTGACGAAGTCGTGTACAAGAGTCGCTCTGGGGCCCTTCTGGACGTCCAACATGACATGGATGTGTTAAAAAGGTACGATGGAAAATACTAGAGAAACCTCTTTGTAGGGATGATTGTGCTTGTTAGTCAGGTCAATAGGCTTAGGAAGATGAATAAGCCTGTTGTTGGTGTGGGTTGTGCTTCAACTGGCGATACTTCGGCTGCGTTGTCAGCATATTGTGATGCTGCAGGGGTACCTGCTATTGTTTTTATGCCTGCAAATCGTATCTCCCTTGCACAGTTAGTGAGAAGACTTTCACCCTTCATAGTTTTAAGCAATATTGGAGGCTCTCCATGTATTAAACTTGTTTATGGTGGCAATTTATCCAAAGAAAAAGGGAAGAAATGATACAACAAATCCATGACACTCTGTGCTATTTTAATTATCCCATTGTGAGTACAAAATTTTTGGCATAGATGAAACAAATCCGACATGTTGTCTTTAGAGGACAAGTCATTCTTGTCATCTGCTGCCAGAAATACTTTGTAAAACAATTTTCTAATTTCCTCGAAATGAAAATTAACTCCTTTGTTGACTGTTTGGGTCGTGTCACCAGCAAAGACATATCCCTCATGAAAATTACAGCACATATATTTTAACAATGTGATTTGAGAGATTGTCATGTCCTGAACTTCATCAACATAAATAAAGTCCAGTTTCTGACCTAAATATGGATTATATCTCAGCTGATGATGCAAGTGGTTCACGACATCTGCAATGTCAAAGTCACCATTCATTTTCTTTTTCTTTTCATAAAGCAAGAAAAGATCATATATTGTTTCTCTTTGAGAAGTTTTTAAGATAGAAATACGACTTTCTGCCATCAGAATGTAGTCCTTTTGACTCATCACGAAGTTCGAAGAATTTATAGATTAGACTACCTTTTATATGTGAAATAATCTCGATGAATACCACTGAAGAGTCCAACCCTCTTGGTAAATCTGCACTAAAGCGTGGCCATTATATCGAGTCAAAGCGGTCATAATCCACTTCCCTTGTTCTCATAACTTTCATAAATGCATGGGACTTCGTATTTGTAGACTTCATTGGGTCATCAAAGAAATGATATTGCACACTCCCATCCAACATCATTAGGAACTTTCAAAATGTAATGATTAAAGGAAAATTCTAGTTAGGGATATCTATGAAACTGTTGGGAATATTCTCAAGCTCACTTAGGTCATCGCTCCTTTCATGCATTTCCATGAAGGGAACATGTTCCTTTCCTAGTACAGACCTAAATACCACGCTGCTTCCAGTCTTCACAACTGCTAACAGCATAAAATGACTCCACCAAGGGTCTGTCTAAACTTTTGCACTGTATAAGCATCTTTTCTTTCCAATATTCCAGGACCGAGTATTCATGATTCTCTTTTTTTGGGGGGGAGAATTATGATTATGCTATCATCCCTGTCAAATTCTTTCTCCAGTATTGCTATTAACAATTTGAAGGCGCAGTTTATTCTGATATTATATTTTCTTTAGAAGAAACTTTCTATGATTGTTAGCATTAACAATACCTATAGTATACATGTACATTGTAAACTAAATTATGCAGCATCATAACCACATTTATTCAATACTTGTTATATTGCATTTATCTCACTAGAAATTTTCTTTTCAAATATCATTACTTGAATGTAACAACCCTAGTTGTATTCATATTTCACTTGTTTTACTTTGGTAAATTTGTTTTTACATTTTCAATTTGTATTGTTTATATATATTTAGATTTGTTTATATATAATCAAAATAATAGTGCTTTTGGTTTGCAGGTTAGGTGGAGCTGGAGTTGGAGTTGGGAATTTGGCCCTTAAGGCTCTAGATTGTGAATGAGGCACTCTGATACCATGTGTAGTGGCCATATTATTTAACATCAATTAATTCTTCAAACATAACAGTAAAATTCAATAATTCCTTTATATTGAGCACCTACGCATTTTAAATTGATCAACGAATAATAAAATTTTATAACAAAATAAAACAAATACACAATTTAAATTACCTTGGTCTGATGCTAACCCTTCGCTTTCACTTGCCTTGTTGACCGCTGCTGAACTGTGTAAACAATGCCCAAAACCTTGTTCCACCCTACCAACTAGGACAACTTCCTAGCTCCAGGATATCATATGGATATCCTAGCCCCCGTGCCCAAAACCTCCAGGAACCGGTGCCTGTACTGAACCTTCCCAACTACATAACTCCACTCTCCTCTCTTCCAATCCAAGAGAGCCCCCAAAATCAACAAAATCTCCCGTCGAATCATCCCCTCCTTCCGAACCTCCTCCGCTCATATTTCCCCTTCACCGAATTCCCCCTCCTTCATTACTTTCCTTATCCATTTATTAATTATCTTATCCTTTCGTAATTAATGCCCCTTATCCCCTTATTTATTATTTTATCCTTTCTTATTTATTATCTTATCTTATATTTAATGTCCTATCCCTTCCCGAATACATAAGCTTTAATTTAACAATATAATTTATTAACCCCCTTTAATCCTTTACTTAATTAATTAATGAGTCAATTAATAATTAATTAATACTTGACAATCATGAACAACTAATTAATAATAATTAATTAGTTAATGTTATTTAAGAAATAATTATTGTTTAGCTAACTTTTAGGACAGTTAGATTATTAAATTAATTATAATTAATAATCCTATACATCTATTTAAGCAGGGTCATTACATTCTCTACATAGGTTGTGCTACTTTTATTTTTTTTAATTATATAGTTATTATATAGATCTTGTTCCTTAGAATACATTGCAGCTTGTTTCCTTTATTTCCATTCATTTCTTAGTGATTCATTTCCTGTAGTTTGTTAGCATAAGCTAGAATTGAATTTCATTCGGCATTTCCTGTGCTTGCATCTCAAAGATTACGAGCGCTGGGTTGATGATTTGATGTCTAGAATTTATACATATATTTCCACCAACATTTTTGGCGCCATTGTCGAGGAGGTGCTAGAAAGGGATTAAATCCTAGTTAGATAGGTTTCCTTTAATTTACACAGCTTAGGGGAGGAGAAATAATAAGATGGGAGGTAAGAACCTACGCGGTCACTATTGTGATTTTCTACAAAGACTTAATTGTTCCTTTCATGCAAGTGTGTTATCTTTAAATTATAGAGCTTGGGGGAGGGGAAGTAGTAAGACGAGAGGTAAGAACCTACACAGTCACTATTGGGATTTTCCCCAAATCCTTGATTGTTACTTTCATGAAAGTATGTTTCCTGTCATACAAGTGTGGTGTTTAATATTTAATTTATCTCCTTGAAGTTTTAGATTTCAGTTTGTAAGAATCCCATGTATTAGTCCATGTACGAGACAGATATTAGCAGATCATCCAGAAGAATGTAAATATTCTCAAGCATTTGTTGAGAAAAGGAGGACATACTTCTGCAAGGATCTTTTCAAATCCTTGCTCACACTCTAGATTTTCTACTAGGGATTAGTTTTCCTTTCAAGAAACAAAAGAGGAACCAAATATCCATGAACATATTCCACATGAGGAGGATGTAGAATTTTCTTCCAATATCCCTTGTGAGAAGATAGGGGAAATCGAAGAATTATGGACTACATCAGATGAAGAGAAAACACTAGAACCAGAGATCCAGGAATTCTTGTCATGTTTGTCAGGAGATCCTTTTTGCATCACAGAATGTGAAGACCAGTTCTCAGAAGAACCTCGTGATCTGTCATCCAGAGAAATCCAATGAAGCATAGACTACATTGAAGCTTGGTTCCAAACCATAATCAGGCCACATTACTCCTCCATCCTTCAACCTTTCTTGGCATCATCTCCACAAGAAAAATTGGTTTCTCATGTCTGAATATCCATTGAGGTATATTTTTCATATTTGGATATGAGTTGATCTAGGTGGATATTGGTGGCCACCCACCTATTCCACTTGGACCCCCACCATTTCTTCTTTCAGTTTTTCACTTTCCGCACAATTTACTATTTTTATCATTTTTTCGGGTCCTGAACTTCCGGAGCCGTTTTGAGGCCTTAAACGACGTTTTTTGGGAAAACAGGGAGCAACATGGATTCTTCATTGATGTTTCTCACTCCAACGTTGTATTCCTCGGATATATCTTTCTAACTAGGTATAGAACGCGTCAAACGAAGATCGTATGCCAAAGTTACGTCCCCGGGAAGTTGATGTACCAACTTACCCAAACGGGGCCCATAGTCTTAGCGTTTCATCTCCTAGGGTTAGGTCTTTGGATGTTTAGGGTTTTCCATTATTTTTCAATAATAATAGGCCTTCGAGCCAAATTGTAACATAGTTCAGAGGCCAGTAGACGCCACATCTCTTCTCAGAGATAAGCTACCAGCGCCCTAGCTAGTTTATTTCCATTCTGTCTATAAGCATATTTCAGTCATTTGTTATTAATGAAATGAAGTCTTATTTCCGTTGCATCTCTATGTTTATGTGTATTTATATATTTCATTGTGTTCCTACCTAAATCCGGATCAGTGTTATCAGAGCGGTCTTCTCATTCTCGATCCTTCTTTGCATGTCCCCAACGAGATCGGGGTATAAGGAGTTGGGGCTCGATCTGGTTGAACCTTTGCAAGATCAGCCTCACAAACCCTAACGACCGCCCATGGGGGAAGAAAAGAAAGATGAGGGAGCAGGATATCCTATCAAAATGTTTCTCAAGGAGGCCCTCGAGAAACAAAGGAACGCAATGATGGACAACTTTGCCCAGATTCTTCAACAGATTCTGACTGGTGGCGCATCGACATCCAGAAGACACTCTGGAGGCGCCACTCCTTTTAAGGTACAAGTAAACTTTGACATTCCCATATTTGATGGCCAAATAGATGCAGATGCCATAGATAGATGGTTGAATCTGTTAGAAGGATATTTCTCAGTTCATGACTTTTCCGACCGAGAAAAGATTATTTTCGCACTCCTCAAAGCCACCCCCCATGTCAAGGACTGGTGGGAAACCTAATCAGAGCAAGAGGGCGAGGGAGAACGCTCTTTGTTCTTGGCCGCACCTACTTGGAATTATTTCTGAGATGCCATCAAGGAACAATATTATCCCGTGGGGATCTATGAGGACAAATACATACAATGGACTATGTTGCGGCAGCAAAGGGACCAAGATGTGCATGAGATGGCGAATCTGTTTCATACCCTATGCACAAAGTTGGGTATCAAAGATTCAGAGAAACATTTGGTGTTAAAGTACCGCATTTTTCTGCATAGATACATTCAGGATGAAATGGAGTTCCTCGACATCTCCTCACTTGGTGTGGCATACCGATATGCTGCCAAGATTGAGCAGAAGTTCAAACAGAAGAAGCGAGACTTTGGGTCTGCAAATCAGAAGCAAGGGAAAGGTACTCGCAAACCGCAGAACAAAGGACCAAGCCAAGGTGGGGAAGCCCAGGAAAACCTACCAAATCCACAAGAAAAGAACACCACGAAGCCAAAAAAGGACATGGGGAAGTGGTGTGAGTTCCATAAGAGTTCCACTCACAACACAAGTGAGTGTCGGGCCAAGTAGTTACTGGTAGCCTAGTTGAATCCTTCTGAATCAGATGCATGCTCCGACTCTGAATTAGAACCTAACAAGGGGAATGACAGGGGGAAGAAGATTATCGATGCGGATCCCAATGCCACCATTGTCACCACGAAGATCCAGAAGGAGGAACCAAAAGATCCATAGGAGGCAGAGCATATCTTCCATTCCAAGATGTGGGTAAAGGGTTCCCCGTTGTAGTTCATTGTCGAAAGCGGGAGCCAGAAGAACCTCATCTCGATAGAGGTCGTGAAGTGATTGGGCTTTCCGACCACAGCACACCCACAACCATACACCATCGGGTGGTTGCACCAAGGACGAGACCTCCGTGTCAATCAACAATGTCGACTTCCCTACAACATCAAGCCCTTCACGGATGAGGTATTATGTGACATTTCTCCTCTTGATGTTTCTGATGTATTATTAGGCCAACCGTACTTGTGGAAGCAACATGTTGTGTATGAGTCCAGGCCTCGTGATGTTATTATCACTTTGGGCAATAAGTTGTACAGGATACCAGAGATAGCACTGCCTACCACCATCTCTTTGGTTACTGCAAAACAATGCAGTAAGCTCATTTCCAAAACCAGGAAATTTGTTTTCCTGATGATCCACCCTCAGGGAAAGAGGAAGACTGTGGCCACGATCTCCAGACAAGGCCTCGCTGCACGAAAACAATAGATGGATAAGGTCGTGGAGGAGTACGAGGACATCTTCACCTCCCCCATAGGGGTGCCTCTACACTGCCAGGTCAAGCACCCCATCGATCTGACCCCAGGTGCGTCATTTCCCAATGGAACCATCTACCTGCACTCTGTCCTGGAGAATGACGAAATCAAGAGGCAAATTCAGGAGCTATTGCAGAAAGGTCACATCCGGCCGAGTTCATCGCCCTGTGGGAGCTCGATCATATTGGTGCAGAAGAAGGATGGGACTTGGAGACGCTGCATTGACTATCGGGCACTGAACAAGATCACTGTCCGGAATAGGTACTTGATCCCATGGATTGATGACCTTCTGGACCAACTCAAGGGGGCAAAATATTTTAGAAAGATCGACTTGAAGTCTGGGTATCACTAGGTACCAATCGAACCCTCTGATGTGTGGAAGACTGCATTCAAATCCAAGGAGGGTCTTTTCAAATGGTTGTTCATGCCTTTCGGGTTGACGAATGCCCCTACAACCTTCATGAGGCTAATGGAAGACATCCTACAGCCATTCACCAACTCGTTTGTAGTGGTGTACTTGGATGACATTCTGATCTTCATCCAGAATTGGGAAGAGCACCTCCACCACATCCGACAGTTCCTCCAAACACTGCGGCAACACAAGTTGTGTGCCAATTTGGAGAAATGCACTTTTGGCATAACCCAGGCTCAGTATCTGGGATACATTATTGATGAGCGGGGGGTGCATGTGGATCCAACAAATATCCAAGTCATTCGGGATTGGCCAGCCCCAACCACCCTAACAGAGGTCCGTATCTTTTTAGGTCTTGTCAATTTCTACCGCAGGTTTGTGTTGGGATTCTCTCATATCACTTGGCCCTTGAGTCAAGTCACCAAGGGAGGAGCTAAAGAAAAATTCTTTTGGTCTGAATCTCAACAAAAGGTGTTCGGGGAGTTGAAGCATTGCCTCTACTCTGCACCAGTTCTCACATTACCAGACTTGCAACAACCATTTGAGATCGAGACAGATGCCTCTGACTATGCTATTCGGGAAGTCCTTACTCAACATGGGAATCTAGTGGCATATCACAGTGAGACACTTTCCGACACAGTCCAGAAGTATCCCACTTATGACTAAGAAATGTATTCCATTGTGAAGGCTTGTCGACAATGGAAGCATTACATTTTGGGAAAGGAAACGGTCATCCACACAGACCACCGACCCTTGGAGTTTATACAGACACAAGGAAAGTTGCAGAACGATCGCCATCATAAGTGGTCCACATACCTGCAACAGTTTCATTTGAACATTAAGTACAAAAAATGTAGCACCAATAATGTTGCAGACTGCCTCAATCGACCACCCATCGTGGCACTAACCAATGTGCTCAACTCTTGTGGGCACGAGACTTCTGATTGGCCACTTCTCTACACAAATGATCCAGAATTCAGCCACACATACAATACACTCTTGGAGGGTAAGCAAGTTCCCAATTTTCACCTCCAAGATGCCCTGCTTTGTCACCTGGGACACCTTTGTGTTCCTTCAAGCGAGCGTGCCAAGATGATTTAGGAGGCGCACTATAGTCGGGTCATTGGGAATTTTGGGGTCGAGAAAACCATGGCAGTACTGCAAAAGTATTTCTATTGGTTGAACCTTCGACAAGATGTTGGGAAGTACATCAAGTCCTACACTGCTTGCGTCATTGCCAAACCAACCATCAAGAAGAAAGGCCTCTATACTTCACTTCCTACCCCCAGTCGACCTTGGGAATCCATCTCTATGGATTACATATCATGCCTTCCTTCTACTAATGATGGCAATGACTGTGTTTTTGTGGTTGTTGACCGATTCTCGAAGATGTCCATTATGATGGCCTGGAAGAAGAATATCACAACAGAATCCACTGCTAAACTCTTCTTTGAATGAGTGTGGGTACACTTTGGGATCCCACAGTCTATCATCTCAGATTGAGACAGTAGGTTCCTCAGTACATTTTGGTCCAACCTCTGGTCGATGTTGGACACCAAGCTCACCAAGTCCATAGCTTTCCATCCGCAAACTGATGGCCAGACAGAGGTCGTCAACCGGATGATCGTACACATTTTGTGCATGTACAATTCAAAGCATCCACGCACATGGGATGAGAGCCTCCCCTATGTACAACACAACTACAATCGGGCTCTCCATAGCTGAACCAGCCACAACCCCTTTCAAGTGGGCTTGGGATTCTAGCCACTATGTCCCATTGACATAGCCATGCCATTTGTGGCTACTCAAGAAGATTCAGCTTATGTCCAGTCTGAGGTAGATAAGGAAAACAACTTCATTGAGCACATTCAACACATCCTCCAACAGGTTCATGACATCTTGGACAAAGCCAATGCTAAGTACAAGCAACAACATGATCAACATTGGGTGCCACACAACTTCCAAGTGGGCGACAAAGTGTGGTTGCATTTGCAAAAGGAGAGCCTCGCTGGACCCCACCGCAAGCTTCATTCTCTTTGATATGGGCCATACACCCTCACCAAGGTTGTAGGGGAAAATGCCTTTGAGCTCAACATTCCACCATTCCTTGGTATGCACCCAGTGTTCAATGTGGACTACCTTCGGCCCTACTGTCCACCTCTACTAGACACATCCGACATGGCAGAACAACTCACACCAAC
>ML814962.1:23784-46375 GCA_009831015.1 Picea engelmannii | reverse complement strand
CGGAGCCATTTTGAGGCCTTAAACGACGCTTTTTGGGAAAACAGGGAGCAACATGGATTTTAGATTTATTTTTCTCACCCAATAGTTTTATTCCTCAGATAGATCTTTCTAACGAGGTATAGAACGCGTCAAACGGAGATCGTATGCCAAAGTTACGTCCCCGGGAAGTTGATGTACCAACTTACCCAAACGGGGCCCATAGTCTTGGCGTTTCATCTCCTAGGGTTAGTTCTTTGGATGTTTAGGGTTTTCCATTGTTTCTCAATATTAATAGGCCTTCAAGCCTCATTGTAACACAGTTCATAGGCCAGTAGCTGCCACATCTCTTCTTAGAGATAAGCTACCAACGCCCTAGCTAGTTTATTTCCATTCTATCTGTAAGCAAATTTCAGTCATTTGTTATTAATGAAGTGACGTCTTATTTCCGCTGCATCTCTGTGCTTATGTGTATTTCTGTATTTCATTGTGTTCCTACATAAATCCGGATCATGAGTATTCTTATAAATCTGTTATGCACATGGATTCACTGGAAATATTCCTACACTTGAGAAACAATTTCCTTTCTCAAGTAGGGTAGGATAGTAGATCAATAAATTTTAATAACTATTGCATATAGTTAGTGGTTTATCTATAGTCACAGTGCAACAACCTTTTTATGTTCTTGAATAAGCGAGGTATGTCAACAGTTGACAAGGCATATTGAGGGAGATCTATGTTCTCATAAGTAGGATTCTATTGATATTGTTGGATATTTGCAAGGATGATTTGATGGTTCTCTACAAAGTTAAAGTTTTCATATAGTTTGCATCCAACAAACATCTTAAGGAAACAAAAAAAAATTCCAACAACAACATTCTTGTCCTATGGTACCGAAACTGCATGGTGGATGCCAAAAATTTGTAGATATATTCATTTCTTTCATCAATTGGACCAGTATGTAGCATCCTAGATATCTTCTTCAATTCCAATTCATGTATGTAGAAACTCCAAGGGTGACTTGAGGTAATCATTTTTCTGATCCTTCTGATTTATTGAAAATGAAGGAAATTTATCGTAAAGACAAAATTTCAAGCTTGTTATTCTATCCTACCACTTGTCCTTGCCACTTCTTTTCGTAATCCCACTAATGCCCACTTATAACCCCACATGTGTCCATTTTGTTTTTAATTTTTCTTTTGTAAAACCCTTAACAATTCTATCTTTTGCTCAACTAATGGTTGTGAAGTGTTGAAGAAGTGCACCCTTCTCCCCATCCTGAAAACTTGTAAGTTGTGTATGGAGGGATATAGGGGAAAGATCAGAAATAGAGAAGGCATGTTAATCTTCCAAGCTCAAAGGAAATTGTTTTGTATGCATATATGGGATCAAGTGTCCTGTCCATTTTGCAAATAATAATGAAAATCCTATAGAAATTGGCATACTTTTGGAACATCATATAGCGCAATTACAATCTATTGGTTTACAAAAATAATGCATACATTTTGGGATCCCACTTGCAACCTCATAAATACAATTTTTTGTAATGTTGCCATCAACCATGAATTGGAAGCAGAGTTGCCAGGATTGTTGTTTCTCAAATGTTGGCATTGTTAATGTATTCAGTAAATGCCTTTCTATGTGCCTATGTTATTTTGGATTTCATCTTGAGATATGGTAAGAGAATTTGCACAACTTGCATTTCAGGTCCTCATGGCACTTTCAACCTCGTTCCCCTATTTTTTCTCTGTAGAAAACAAATGTTACACTGTATTTGTTATTCTCAGCTTGTTTCTACTCAATAGTAATTGAGTCTAATAAACTTGAGATGGAAACAAATGAACCAACAATTATTTTCATTACAATAGGCTCAGACATTGTTTGATCTTCCCAATCCGGTGTTATTTATAGGTGGTCATGTGATCTAATTACACAGAAGATTCATTGACAGGTGGCATGATACAATTCATTAGCTTGAATGTATAACAATGTCGCATTCGATGATCACTCTATGAAAGGGGAATTATTTTGTTTATAAATTGATTGTGAGATAGAATTGGAACTTAATGCTACAAAAATGGATATTCAATTGTTGTGAAATGTTATGATGGGTAAACATTTTTGCACAATTATGGGAATTTTGACAAGGGTACATTTTCTGAGTGGATTATCTATTGTTGGAAAGGAAGCTAAAATGATTCTTCCATTGAAGTCTCAGATTCGAGAGAGCATCAAAAGTTGATGGAAAAATATACAAATTCTATTTTTTTAATATATATGGCCCAATTTTTGTTCACAGTTGCATTCAATCACTATCTTTACAAAAAAGGGAAAGACTGATTTTGATATTTCTAGGAATGTGAATGTTGCAGGGTTTTGTTGAATAAGCTATGATTTAACATCTTTGCAGAAGTTTTGAGGATGGGTTTGCATGAGGGAATGAAAATACATCAGTGGGGGGAAGATGTTCCATGACTTATTTATACCATATCCGAATGTTATTTGAAATTGTTTAATTTTTTGGGAAGCGTGTTGTCAACACTTTTTGACTAGAATGGTGTATCAATTGGTGCATTATTTAGTTTATTGGTAGCAATGCTTTCAAATCTTATTACTTGGACAATTTATTATAATAAGTTTGCAACAGTACTTTCCATTATTGTCCCAAACTTGGATTTTAGGTTACTACCACCATTTTCATAAGAAAATAAGCTTAGAGAATTCAAAATTTTTTAGCATGTATGAAGGATGAATTTTGAACAGCATGTATGTTCCAAAATGGCATCCTATATGAAATTCAGAGTAGGTGCGAGAATCCCAAAGTAAGCACAGGAATGATGTTGTAGTTGCATTTTTATAAAAAAAATTATAGAGCACAAATTGATTTTTCAATATCACCCAAACCGTGCACCTTTTGGCCACGAAATTTGGACCATATATGCATCAAGGTATGAAAAATAAATACATCAAAGTCCAATCAATTCCGGTTTGTATTTTTCAAGAAATTGGCCATTGAAATATTCAACCATTTTTCCTTTTTCTTGAAATTTGTGTCTGTTGGCTTTGATTTTTTGTGAGTAGGAGCATAAGAATGATTTGAACAACCTCACAAAATTTTATGGAAAACCAATTTGTAGTTTGATAGATAAATCAATAGAAGTGACTTCAAATTTTATAGTTTATTGCCTTTATCAATGTTGTTACAATCCCACTATGAGGGACAAAATCTTTTCTTGATTTTCTAAAGGAAAATATGTTGGGAAAATATGTTGGGGGATCATTTATGGAGAATATTGTGTGAGGTTAGCTTGGGCATGCATGGATTTTTATTCCCAAGAAATATTGTGAAGCGATCTAGTTGTAGCAGTATTTAGAATGTGACTGCTAGTTTAAGATGCATATACACAGATTATATATCCATAATTGTTGAAGATGTTTAATGCACAAGCACAAAGGTGTTATTTAGTTAGCATGCTTGTTGTCCACAAATGAATGCTATACTTGCATAATGGAATAAGAAAGAAAACTCACACATTTTTATGTTTACTTGGTATGAAGTATAGGGGCATAGCCTTCTTGAGTTAATTGATGAAAATAAATGCTTGAACTTGAATATGTATGATGATGTAGCTTGGTTACATGTTGCCCAGATTTCACATGGCTATCCATATTTTGTATCACATGTAGTTTGAATTTGATGTTTGGCAAAAAAGGTTCCTTTCACCTATTTGACCTAGAGTTTGAGCAGGGAGACATAATGAAATTTATCAATGGATCTATTTTCATGGGAGGAAATGACAAAGAAAAATTTATATGGTTGGATTGATCAATACCTACGTCCTTTGGCATGAGGATATGCCAATACTTAGGTGTGGGGGAGATGTTGTCTCACCAATTTGACATATTTTACATTATCAATTGGTCTATTTTTAACCATTTACCCTATCCTCGCACCCGTTTATTATGCCTATTATCGTATTTTCCCACAATTATGAAGTTGATATGTTTAACAAGATTAATGTTGTTAATTGTTATAATTCCCCTCATTTTTAATGATTTAGAATTGGCTTAGACTAATCTTTCCAATGAAGGTTTGTTACAGTTATGTCCCTGCACTAGACCTCCATGTTTAGCATATACACACACCTTTGGGGCCAAAATGAAGAAATAAGTTTTGTTAGAAATACCTCCAACATACTTTGGTGTTCATTATTTCACACCCAGGTCACACATGTGGACCTCTAGCATGTGGTCAAAGGATGGGTCAAAATTGTGCTAGATTAGCAGTAGCAGACTTCAAGATCTATTCCTGAGAAAATGAAAAAGAGTCTAGAAATTCTAGAACATGGATTTTTTGCAGAATGCATCCATTTAACTTTCCAAAATAATGAATGCTCAGGGAGATATCTTTGTTTTTCCAATCTAGGTTTGTCTAGATTTATAGTTGTGCCTGCCTTGTCCAATATTCTAAATGAATGGGTGCATCTAGCCAATAAGGGAGACTGAATCAATCTATTCTCAACATTTTTATGTCGTGTAAAATCATTTTTAATAATTTCTTGGTTATCTTTGAAAACCAATATCAACTATAAATAAGAAACCAAATATCTTGTAAGATAATTATGCTTAGACTAGGCTAATTTGAGGGAATTAGTTTTGATCCATTCCCTTGCTCTTTTTTGTATATATATATAGCCATGGAGTAGAGGGGGGGATTAGTACTGATGTAGGAGGGAATTAGTATTGGAGAACCATGCTTGAACACTTGTAATCCTTCATTTAATTCAATGAAAATCAGTTGTTGATATTATGCCCATCTTTGAAGTACTCAATTAGTCTGTAAGCTTTTTCACAACATGTGTTAGGATTGCAAGGGCCCCCATTCTCTACATACGTTGTGCTACTTTTATTTTATTTTAATTAGATATATCTTATATAGATCTAATTCCTTAGAATACATTGCATCGTGTTTCCTTTCTTTCCATTCATTTCTTAGTGATTCATTTCCTGTAGTTTGTTAGCATAATCTAGAATTGGCTTTCATTTCGCATTTCCTGTGCTTGCATCTCAAAGCTTACGAGCCCCAGGTTGATGATTTGATGTCTTGAATTTAAACATATATTTCCACCAACATGCATGATGTGCACAATCATCCGATTGACGACCTATGTTTGGTCATCTATTTGGGGGCAAAAAGTAGTGGATTTAGTGAGCTTGGTGTCCAACAGTGACCAGAGACTCGACCAAAATGTGTTGAGGAATATGTTTTCCTGGTCGTAAATGATGGTATGCAGTATCCAAAAATGTACCCACACTCATTCTAAGAATAACTTGGCAGTATCTACCGCCATGATATTCTTCTTGCAGGATGTGAGTATGGCCATCTTCAAAAACCGATCAACGACCAAAAATACACAGTCATTGCCTTACTTGGTGGAAGAAAGGACATACATGTAATCCATTGAGATGGATTCCCAACACTTCTCAGGAGTAGTAATACGGGTGTATAAGTCTTGCTTCTTGATGGTTGGTTTGGCAATGGCACAAGCAGTGCAAGATATGTTATACTTGCTGACGTCCTATCGAAGTTTTGGCTAATAAAAATGTTTTTGAAGAATGACCATATTTTCCTCCATGCCAAAATGTCCTACCATATGACTGTAGTGGGATTCCCAAATCATCTTTGCATGCTCGCTAGTAGGAACACAAATATGTACCAAATGGCATAATAGTCCATCCTGAATGTGAAAATCGGTGATAGGTATGCCTGTACCCAAAAGATGATAGGTGGTGGAGAAGTATGGATATTACTGATAAAGTTGGGGCCACTCAAATGCCTCATGTCCACAAGAATGGAGCACAGTGGTGAGTGCATCCACGAGAGGTCGAATGAGGCAGTCAATGACACGATTTTATATCCATGTCGTATACTTGATGTTGAGATCGAACTGTTGCAGGTAGGCGCGCCACTTCTGATGGAGGTCATTCTTAAATTTCCCCTATGTTTGTATGAACTACAGAGGCTTGTGATCAGTATGGATGATCATCTCCTTTATCAGAATGTATTTTTTCCATTGATGACATTATTTTACAATGGAATACATTTCCTTGTCATAGGTGGGGTATATCTGGATAGTATCTAAGATTTTCTCACTATGGTATTCCATCGGATGACCGTGCTAAGTGAGAACTACGTCTGCAGCATAGTCAGATGCATCAATCTCAATCTCGAATGGCTATTGCAGATTGGTAAAGGAGATTACTAGAGTTGAGCACAAGTGATGCATCAAATCATCGAATGCCCATTTTTGTTCCTTCCCCCACACGAAATTGTCCCTGCCACCTCCCTTGGTCACCTTGATGAGGGCCGATGAAATATGGGAGGTTCCCAACACGAACCGTCAGTAGAAGTTGGCCAGTCACAAGAAGATTTGAAGCTAGATTAGTGTTGTCAAGGATATCCTATAATGGATGACTTGGATATTAGTTGGATCAACATGAAACCCATGCTCATCAACAATGTAGCCCAATTATTGGACCATTTTCATGCCAAAAGAGAATTTTTCCAAGTTGGAATATAGCGTGTGCTGCCACAGAGTGCTCAAAACATGTTGAATATATCACATGTGCTCCTCCCAAGTTCTGTTGAAGATGAGGATGTCATCCAAATATACCACCACAAAAGAGTTGGTGAAGGGTCTCAATACATCATCCATCAACCTCATGAAAGTGGTTGGTGCATTTGTTAAGACAAAGGGCATGACCAACCATTAAAAGAGACCTTATTTATATTTTAAGGTTTTCTTCCATAAATCAGTTGGTTCGATGGGAACCTAGTGGTAGCTAGAATTTAGGTCAATCTTTCTAAAGAAATTTTCCCCCTTGAGTTGGTCAAAAAGTTCATTAATCCTAGGAATAGGGTACCGATTCTTGAATGTGATTTTTTTTAAGGCTCTGTAATCAATACAGAGTCGCCAAGTCTCGTCCTTCTTCTGCAACAATACAATCAGGATTCTGGAAGGGGAGGATATGGGTATGATGTGAACCTTTTGAAGAAGATCTTGGATCTAATGCCTGATTTCATCATTTTCCATTAGTGAGCAATGATAGGCTGGTCCATTAGGTATAGGTGCACCAGGGGTTAGATCAATTGGATGCTTGACTTGGAAGTGCATCAGTACCTCGGTGGGTGAGGAGAAGTTTTCTATGTATTATTCCATGATCCCGCCCACTTTCTTCTGCTACAAAGAGAGGATCTGTGTAGAGGCCACGAATGTGGAAGTGAACTTGTTCTTACTATGATCACACATCATAAAGAATATGAACTTCCTGGTCTATGAAATGACCTTACTGCATTGCTTATCAGAGATTAAAGAAATAGTGGTAGGCGACACTACCTATGGTATCCTGTACAATTGTCTACCCAAAGTAATAATAACACTGTGGGGTATAGAATCATACACAACATGACACTTCCACAAATATGGTTGTCCTAAAATAAAATCACAAACTTCAAGGGGAGAGATATCACACAATAGCTCATCTTTGAAAGGCTTAATGTTGTAGGTCAAACGACATTGTTGGCTGATACAAAGATCTCTCCCTTGGTGAGTCCAACCGATGGTGTAGGGATATAGGTGTAATTTCGTCGATAGGTCTAGCCTCTTGATGACCTCTTTTGAGATCATTTTCTTCTCACTGCTGCTATCCACAATGAAATGAAGAAGAGTCCCATTTACCCACATTTGTGAGTGAAAGAGGCATTCCCCTTCCTCTGGTTCTTCTGGTTCTCGTGGCTAGACTTTGGTGGTAGCGACAGTTGCACTGGATTCATCATCAATAATCTTCTTCCCTCCTTCTGGATTTTATTTAGAATCATAATTGGTCTCTTAATAGGAATCCTTCAACTTGGCCACGAGTGAATTCTTGGAGCGACATTCTTCAGTGTTGTGCAAAGGGATTTTATGGTACTCACACCATTTTCCCATGTCCTTATTCATCTTCTCATTTCCCTTGTTGTGTTGCGGATTGGACTGGTTTTCCTTAGAGTGGCCATATCGGCTCAATTCCTTTTTGTGTGGGTTGGGTTCATATTTTCCTTGCTTCAGTTATGAGGAGTTTGCAGATCCAAACTCTCACCTCTTCTACTTAAATTTTTGCTCGAGCTTAACAACGTATCTATAAGTCATGCCCAATGAGGTGATGTACATAAACTACGTTTCTTTTTGAATGTATATATGAAAAAATATGCGATATTTGAGAACTATATGTCTCTTAGAGTATTTTATACCCAATTCAGTGCACAGGGTACAAAAAATATTGTTGAAATCTAGTACTGTATGGTCCCTTTCTTGACATAGGGTGGTACATCTGGTGTATTGTTCCTCATAGCTTTCAACATGGTAGTATTGTTCTTTAATGGTGTACCGGAAGGAATCCCATGTAGGGGAAACCATAAATATTTTATATTCCTCTATGGCCCTTTGCTCAGAGTAAGTATCCCACCCGTCCTTAACATGGGGGATGGCCTTGAGGAGTGCAAAAGTAATCTTTTCCCTATCAGAAAAATTTTGGACTGAAAAATACCCTTCGAGAATATTTAACCATTTATCTACAACATCCACATATATCAGTGCTTAAAATAATGGAATATAAAAATTTACATGTACCTTGAAGGGTGTTGCATGGCCACTTGATGAAGATGCTTCTCCTGTGGGAAGTTGTCGAAGGATCTATGCAAATTTTTCCATTGTTTCATTCCTTTGTCGTGCAAGGGCTTCCTCGAGCAACATTTTAATAGGATCTCCTACTCCATCATATTTCTTTTCATCCCCAATGGGTTATTTTCGAGCTCAACATGACTGATATTGCAACTACTCGATTGGTTCAAGCTTCAACTTCTTTTACCCAGATCTTGTCAGGGACATGCACAAAGAAAAACAAATGAAGAGAAGATTGATCTGATACCACTTATTCATATTTAGGAGTGGAACGAGCTGATTAACATACTGAATACAATAAACACACAGATATGAAGAACAACATAGATATCCAGTGAAAAATATCTTCTATTGAATAAATTAAATATGTTGAAACTATAAAACTGCATAACTGAAACACTTGCTCGAATGGTGGTAGTTATCTCTAAGAAGAGATGTGGATTCTACGCAGATCTGTCTGAGAAAAATGATTACAATGAGGCTTCAGAGGCATTTTTTATATTAGTCATGAATTCCAAAACCCTATACATCCAAAAGCCTATCCCTAGGAGGTGAAACGCCAAAAGTCATGTGGGCCCCTATGGGTAAGTTGGTACCTCAACTTCCCGAGGTCATAACTTTTGCACACGATCTCCATTTTAGGCACGTGATAGCTCGTTGGAAAGGTATTTCAGAGAAATACACATTATGTCGTCAAACTTTGACTTTGTCTAAAGTTTGATTATGGTGAGAAAAACAAAAAAATGGTTAGGGATCCAAAATGTCCTTGGAAGTACAAAAAGATGTGCTGACATGAAAACATACAAAACAAACTAGTTGGATTAGGTGAGAAGCGACTAGTATCCACCTAGAAGATGTGTAGGGCTTCATACAACCCCAAAAGTGTAGAAACCACAATTACAAATAAGTACAAAAGAATGTGTTGAACTAAAAATGGATAAGAGAAGCCATTTGGAATAGGTGGGTGACCACCAATATCCACCTGGATCATTTTAAGAGAATGTGAGGTTTGTGTTGTGGTTGTAACAACCCCCATTTTATTTTTCTTTTATAAGAAAACGAAGAGCCCTCCCCCCCTACAAAAACTTGAGGTCTAATTCCTAATCCACTACTACTATGAGCCTATTGAATATACTTTATCAACCTTGGAGGAGGTTAGGGGTTTGGATATTTATTGATCTTTTATCCTTGAGGAGTTTTGTCATGATCAATAATATATTTGATCTTGTACTTTCATATGTTCTTCATAATACCTTTGATTTATGATGATTTTTTTATCCTCGTGTGATGATATTGAAAGGTTGTCTTTTAACCCTTATGCATTAATTGGTTTTAATGGATTTAAAGGTATATGTTGAACTTATCTAATTGCAAGGTTCGATGATTTTTTTTATGAATTGGAGAATTTGATTTTAAAGATCTATTGTTTCCTTGTGCATCAGCTTGTAATATCATCTCACTACATCATGAAGAAGTGAATGGTTGGTTTGAATGGAGAGAATATTGTTACTTTATGTTGTGTACCCTCTATCCTCATATTCATGCTCAAGCTCCCATGTGTTAATGAAATTCCTCAATTAGAATAAGAGGATCTTCAACCTTTCCCAAAAGCTTGAGATATTTTTTTCGATTAAATGCAAGCAAGAAAAACATTTCTACTAATATTTCATGACATTTTTTTACAACAACATATTGTTCATAATGTTTATTAAGGTTGGTTTTCATTGATGTCAACCCTTGAATAAAGTCTGGTAGCGAATTCTGGTAGCACAAAGGTTTGAGTAATGGACCCAAGGTTGTTTCATGTATAATGGTATGAGTTTTAATATATTTTAAGGTAATACTATTCTATATGGATAGTACATGTCATGCCATTTTTGGTGGTATGTGGAACGTCACATAACTCCTCACAGTTTGAGATGTATGGCCTTACAAAGTTGGAGGACCCTCATATGCTGGCTTGAAGCCCCAAAATGTCAAAGAAGTAAAACAGCTTGCAAAGAAGAAATTATTATTTAAATGATAAAGTAAAGTGACAAAGTCAAGAAGGATTATTTAAATAATAAAGTGAAGTGACAAAATTAAAGAAGATTATTTAAATGATAAAGTGAGGTCACAAAATCAAGGAGGAATATTTAAATGATAAAGCAATGGAGAACTTTCTAATTATGGAAAGTGGTTAACCCTAAAAATGAGGAAAATAGGTTAAGTGACCTAAAAATGGGTTAAGTGACTTAGAAATAGGTTAAGTGACATAGAAATGGGTTAAGTGAGCTAGAAATAAGTTAAGTGAGCTAGAAATGGGTTAAAGTGGCCTAGAAATGGGTTAAGTGACCTAGAAATGGGTTAAGTGACCTAGACAATGCTTCTAAGGAAGATATTTGGAGAGTATAAATAAGAGGCAAGGCTCTCTCCTTTTATATCACACTTGAGAATATTGAATATCTATAGGTGATTGAGGTAACCAAAGGATATATAAGCCGAATTGCAGAGGGAAGGTGAAGAAAAGAAGGTCGGAATTCAAGGGAGGATAAATTCTTTTGATGATGCTTTCTAAGGTATGTTATTTACAGGTCATCTCACCATTTTTGCAATAACGTTTTTTTCTAGAATGATTTAGACCGTGAAATGGATAGGTCATTGAGGAAACATATCCAAGTATATTTTGTAAAAAATGAAAATTTTGGGTCGTTGCAGTTTTGGAGTTACACCCCATGGAAAATAGGGTTTGTGGCTAGTCCTGAAACTAGTCTAAAACATTTGTTTCGGGTAAAAATATCATAACTTCTTCATAGAAGATCCAAATTCAGTAATACCAAATGTATTGGTTAGAGTATAGTCTGTAGTATGTTTTGTAACATTTTAATATCCATTCAACAAATATTCCGTGCGGGGCACGCTCTACAAGGTCGCTCTCTAGAATAAGCCATAATTCAGCAGGGTATGCCATTTTTTCTATAACTCCTTTTCTAAGAGGTTCCAAGTAGTGACACTTGGAGGACTTGCATAAAACAAACTGAAGAACATTTTGTACTACTTTCAGATCTTTATTCAATACAGATACATAGTTATGATTATTTCAAGTTAGGGTTGTTGTCTAATCCCAAATAGTCATGTGAAACTAAAGAAAAGTTTGATGAAAATGCTAGTCTCTTGTTGTGAAAGTTAAGGAAGGTTTGCAGGTATGTGATCATATACACCAGGTATATTACAGAGTTACAAATCATATTTGGATTATGAAATTGATGAGGGATTTTGGTTAAGGTACATGTTGGGTACATGGTTGAGACAAGTAGTTGATGAGTTGGCACATACATGAGGTGTATAGTTGATGATGTTGGTACATATTGATAAGTCATATTTTATGAGTAGTTGACACATGATTGGTACATACTTGGTACATGGTTGGATGGACTTGTTTATGGTATAGGTTGATTACAAGTTGTTTGGTACAGGCTGGTGCATGGTTTATGTACTTGTTTATGGTACATGTTGATTACAGGTTGAGGTACATGTTCATCCATGGTTGATGCATGGTTCAGGTTTATTGGTACAATTTTATAGTAGTATATCTCACAGTGATAGTGTGACAGTGGTTCCTTCATTCTAATTCCACTTCAGGGAGGTTGGATGGGGCAAGGATAGGTGGTTGTAGCCACCTTCCGGTTGTAGTCGGAGAACATAGGGGGTTGTATCCTCCTTCTGTTTGTAGCCAGAGAATATGGGATTTGGAGCTTCCTTCAAGTTGTATCCTGAGAAGCAAGGGGGTTGGAACCTCCTTCCAGTTGCAGCTGGAAAACAAAGGAAGTTGGTGCTTCGAATGAATGTAATTCTTCAAGACATATAAGAAAAAGAATTATGTGGTTTTCTCTTGCTTTGGGTTTCCACGTAAAACACTGGTGTACTGTGTATGCGTATGATTGTTCATTTGTTCATTTCTTATTTACTCTGCATTTATTGGATGATAATGCTACATCGATATAAGACTTGGATTATATGGTTAAAAAGGATTAAATTTCTCCATTATTGATTCACCGCCACTCTTAGTAATCCAACACATAAAAGGCCAAGATCATAGATGATTTCTTATAAGAAATTCCTCCTTTTCATTTTTTAAGAAACCCATCTCTTTATCATAGATTTGTTAGTAAAATAGAAAGGGAAAATAATGTAGATTTTATAACTAATCAACAAGTGTCTTCTTACTTGTATAACAAATTCAATTCTTCCTGTGGTTGCAGTGACATGGTTGCATAATTATTTCCTATGTAAGATATTTATATTGTTCCATGTCCTCAAGAGAAACATGCCAAAATAGAAGAGAAATCTGGTGTACAATCAAGAAATAATTATCGTATCTATCGGGTCATAGAATACATGAAAACTCAAGAGAAGAGACTCCAAGTGATTAACAAATATTGTTTCCTCAATTTTTTGAGCCTATATTAAGCCTCAAGTTTTAATAATTATTATTGAAAATCCCAAATTTTGGCCCATCTAGACCGTTCTTTAACTGTGTCTCTAAAATCATCTAAATCTCGTATTTCACCATATTTCATAACCTTTCACATCCATGTATGGGTTGATCTCAAGTAAATAGATTGTTTTGAATAATTTGATCCGACAACCTCTTTTCCACCCAATGTTCCTAACGTCATCATGCTGGGTTGGATTCAAGTTCCTAGGTGTCCTTACATGGCCTTGATGTGTTGTATGATGTGTTATCCACATTCTATAAGTATGGGTTTTGTTCTTTATGTTCCTTATTCTAAACACAAATCCTGGATATTAGATGTAGTACCTTTTTTAATACCCAACCAGAGTTTGTCGGTTGTGATTCTGATATAGGGCATGTGATGTTTGAAATTCTGACATGGAATCCACAAGGTTTTTGATTTAGCATATAACATGTTGATGCAGGAGAATCGCTCCACCTCAAAATGTGCCAACTGTCTAGCACTTTGGTGCACATTCAAAGAAGGAAGAGGTGCCAACCCTCTCATTTTTCCTCGAGGTTTAAATGTAATTAAAGAAATTAAATGTTGTTAGGATGGAAGAGTCAATTCATGCCTTCGTACAGGTTATAGATGAGGTCGCCTTAAGTGGATGATGGTAGGGATGGATCTCGACCTGATTTAGGCTAGATTTCCACTCATTTTAATCTTCCTCATTAGATAGGAATTTTGAATGATGATTAGACACCACTAGTGTAGCTTTGAGGGAAATCTCATCGAGCCCCTCTTGTATAAATATTTGTATTGTTTCCGAGTAGAGGTTGTTGATACTCGTGTTAGTTTTGTTGATAGAGAGGAGAATTGAGAGATGAGATTCAGTTGCAGTCCAGACTCATATATTGTAATTCAAATTCCATCATTAATAGAAAAGAACAGATTCCACTGTTTGTAATTTCCTGTGTGATGGATGTTATTGATGAATGTCATTTATGTTTATTGGTGTGTTTATGCTATATATGTGTATGTTATATTTAATCTACAAGGATGGAGATAGAATCCTCCATATGTGGGTTCACTGGATTATTTGTTGGTTCTTTAGGCTAAGTGCAAGGAGTGCATGATACAGTGGTGAAACTATGTGAGCCTAATGCAAGGAGTGCATGTATGAACTCTTTTGAGTCAGAGGAGAACGTGCCAAGAGGGAACACCAGGATAATTCACATACTTAGAGGAGAACCTCAAGGTTGTTGAATACCTTGGAGAAAATTCTGCGCAAGAGTAAGCGTAGCACAGAGTTGTTGAATACTCTGTAAGACTCTACCAAGAGGGCATTGAGTAGGTGCAAGTGTGCATAGAATCAACATGTTATGAAGTGTTGGAGAATTGGAGGAAAACCCATAGTTACTGAATACTCTGAGGGAATAAAGATATGCAAGTGTGCATTGAGTGGAGGTAAAAGTTTCCTTGGTAAACCTAAAGGATTAAGGGATACAAAACCAAGACTTGTACAAGGAGTGCACCATGCTAGCACTTAGACAAAGTGTTGAGAGAAGACGCCTAAAGGATTAATCAAGCATAAGGAGTGTGCCAAAGGTAAAGTAAGTTCATCTTATAATCTCAGGAGGAGGATCATCGAGTTGCCAAGAGGGCACCAGAAGGTCTGTAGAAGGACACAACAGGAGGGATGAGAACCTTAAAGGTTCGAGCAAGTGAAATCTCAAGAGAATTAGCACCATCACGCACAGAGTTTCTGCAAGGAGTGCAAGAGACCGAGAGCAGTCCAAGTCTCATACAAAGATAAAAGTGCTAAGTGTGCACAAGAGTAAGGAATTGTCAAAGTCTCAAAGCTAGGAAAGAACAACCATCCTTAGGGGAAGACAGGTGGTGAAAGATCAGGAGGTCCAGGAGATAGAGTTCCCGAAGATTCGCCAAGAGAAAATGGAAATCTTTGTGAAGTCGTGAAGAGCGGAGTGAATCTAGACTGTTAGATCTAGGAGGGACACATGGTAGAGACCCACAGACTTCAGAGGAGGAGACCTTCGGAGGGATGTAGAGTTGGTAAATCCAAAACTCCCAAAGCTCAAAGAATTTAGGGTCGTTGATATAAGGAGTGACGGGGATCGTCGATCCTCAGCCAATTGTGTTC
Source organism: Picea engelmannii (assembly GCA_009831015.1). Taxonomy (NCBI): domain Eukaryota; kingdom Viridiplantae; phylum Streptophyta; class Pinopsida; order Pinales; family Pinaceae; genus Picea; species Picea engelmannii. Next base: position 31,079 of record ML814962.1, on the reverse strand, counting down.
GTGATTTTGGAGTTCGAGGAGAGAATAGGAGTTGGTTGCTGAGAAAAGGATGAAGCGCAAAGCTTGAAGTTCCTTTCAGGGTTTATCATTGGGACACAGTCCGAGGTCACATGATCAGAGGGGCCTAGCACAAAACACTAGTGCATGTGGTTAAATTTCTTCAACGAGTCCAAGAAGAGAGGCATGGGGTTGATAGGACCTATACTTTGAAGAAAGAGAGACCTGTGAAGTTTGAATTGGGTTCCAGAAGGGGCTCGAAGAGTCGATCTGACTCAAGTTACTGAATGATCCTAGACTGGGAGGTTGAGCAACCCCTCAGAGGAGAGAAGAAAAGGAGTGAGGGGGGGCAGGTCTGCGCCGTATGTCATCCCCAAGGTTTTTAATTTGGAATATAATGTGTCATATTTCTTACCCAACCTCTTCGTCTGTAGTATTCACATGATACTTCTTTTGGGTGTCTAACTTGGCGCTTGTATGGAATCTGCGTGGCTTCCTAGGTGTTATATACCATGGGGCATTCAAATATGGCCTTTCTTTTAACAAGTACCTTAATCTAAATCGTTAATTATGGATCCATTCCTTTACAATATCCAATCAATACTTTCCACTTATCTATTCTATTCACTTCCTCCAATGGCCATAGGTTTGAAAAAACATTCTTAACTTATTCTTTACCTGATGTGGCAATGTTGCATCTAGTAGGGAATATAAAATGCCATCTAGGTTCTTTGTTATCCTATGTTATTTTACGCGACTCCCTCCATGTCATGTTGACCTATCCTATCTGATGTTTCATTTGGAAATCCATATTAGTTTCAAAGGCATACACTTTATGTGAGTCTCGGACATCTGAAAATATGGATATCTAGACCTTTTAATGATATTTTGTGTTTGAAATTGTGTTTTCTAAGTGTGGAACCCTATCCTAGATGTAGAACCTTGAACTAGGTGCAAACCTTAACCCGAAGTGGAACCTTGACCCCAATTTAGAACCAAACCTCATTTTTCCCTTACCACATCCAAATTTTATTTTATACATTCGAATTTGTATTATTTTGTTTATTTTATTTTTATATTTCATTCTTATTATTTTATTTTTGTTTTACCCATGTGAGTTTCTAAACCCCAGTATGTTTTAAATTTCCAACTTCACAAGTATATTTTATTATTATTATTTTATTCTATTAGGAATTTACTATATCAAGGATTTTCACATTGGGATTTTATCATCAAACTTTCTAAAACGAGAACTTTCCAAATTGGAACGTTATCAACATACACCATGCATTGTATATTTTATTATTTTCCAGAAATTACTATCATGGAATTTTTTTTTAGGGAATTACTTTTACATTGACTTTACACATTATACAATTTTTCAAAAAAAATCTCAAAGTTCCAAATTCATATTTTTTTATTTTGTTTTCTCAATTTTCCTTATTATTGGATATACATTTTATTTTATTTTCACTTTTCATTTTTATTTTTTATATACTTTTTTTTCTATAAATCCATATTTGTATTATCCTTATTATTTTATTAAATGAGATTTTGTTTTTATTATTTTTCTGTAGTTGATTATCCTTATAATTTTATTAAATGAAATTTTGTTTTTATTATTTTTTCATACTTAATTTCTTTCTTAAATTCCCCCACCATATTTTTATAATTTAATTTTAATTTCATTCCGTTTCATTTGTTTTTCATTTTATTTTATTCTATTTTATTTTGTTTTTATTTTCATTTTCATTTGATCTTTATTTTTCATTTTATGCATTTTCTAGAATTCCAAATATTTTATTATTTTTTATTTGAATTAATTTTATTTTTATGCATTTTCTAGAATCTCAAATATTTTATTATTTTTTATTTGAATTATTTGAGTTAATTTTATTTTTGGACTCTACATGTACATATTCCAAATATTTTATTATTTTTTATTTTAATTATTTTTGTTTTTGTACTCTACATGCACATATTTGTTTATGTCTTATTTTATTTTCTCTGTTGAGTTTTCATTTTTTATTTTATGCATTTTCTAGAATCTCAAATATTTTATTAATAGTAAATGAAATTTTGTTTTTATTATTTTTTCATAGTTGATTATCCTTATTATTTTATTAAATAAGATTTTGTTTTTATTATTTTATGAGATTATTATTTTTCCATTTAATTTCTTTTTTAAATTCCCCCACCATATTTTTATATTTTAATTTTTATTTCATTTTATTTTATTTTCTTTTGTTTTTATTTTCATTTGATCTTTATTCTTTGCATCTTTTAGAATCTCAAATATTTTATTATTTTTTATTTGAATTAATTTTATTTTTATGATTTTTTATTTGAATTAATTCTATTTTTGACTCATGCACATATTCCAAATATTTTATTATACAATTATTTTTACTTTACACATTATACAATTTTTCAAAAAAATCCCAAAGTTCCAAATTCATATTTTATTATTTATTTTGGGATATTTTATTATTTTGTTTTCCCAATTTTTCCTTGATATACATTTTATTTTGTTTTTATTTTAATTGATGTTTATTTTATTTTTATTTTTGATACATTTTATTTTTTTCTATAAATCCATATTTGTATTATCCTTATTATTTTATTAAATGAGATTTTGTTTTTATTATTTTTCCATAGTTGATTATCTTTATATTTTATTAAATGAGATTTTTTTTTAATTAGGGATTTATAGTTGAATTTTTTTTTTAAATTCCTCCACCATATTTTTATATTTATATTTTTATTTCATTTCATTTATTTTTCATTTTAATCTATTTTATTTTGTTTTTATTTTCATTTGATCTTTATTTTCCATTTGATTTTGTTTTTATTATTTTTTCATAGTTAATTTCTTTTTTATATTCTCCACCATATTTTTATAATTTAATTTTAATTTCATTCCATTTCATTTTATTCTATTTTTATTCTTTTTTAAATTACCCCACCATATTTTTATATTTTAATTTTAATTTCATTCCATTCCATTCTATTTCATGTGTTTTTCATTTTATTCTATTCTATTTTGTTTTGTTTTTATTTTCATTTATCTTTATTTTTAATTTTATGAGTTTCTAAAATTCTAAATATTTTGTTATTTTTTATTTGAATTAATTTTATTTTGAGATATTTTATTATTTTGTTTTCCCAATTTTTCATGGATATACATTTTATTTTATTTTATTGTTATTTTTAATTCATGTTTATTTTATTTTCATTTTTCATTTTTATTTTTGATACACTTTTTTTTCTAAAAATCCAGATTTGTATTATCCTTATTATTTTATTAAATGATTAAATGAGATTTTGTTTTTATTATTTTTCCTGATTATCTTTATTATTTTATTAAATAAGATTTTGTTTTTATTATTTTTTTAAAGTTGATTTTTTTTTAATTCCTACACCATATTTTTATATTTTAATTTTTATTTCATTACATTTGTTTTTCATTTTATTCTATTCTATTTTGTTTTATTTTTATTTTCATTTGATTTTTTTTTATTTATGAATTTTCTAGAATTCCAAATATTTGTTTTATTTTTTATTAAAATTAATTTTATTTTTATGCATTTTCTACAATCCCAAGTATTTTATTATTTTTTATTTGAATTATTTGAGTTAATTTTATTTTTGGACTTTACATGCATATATTCCAAATATTCCAAATATTTGTTTTATTTTTTATTGAAATTAATTTTATTTTTATGCATTTTCTACAATCCCAAGTATTTTATTATTTTTTATTTGAATTATTTGAGATAATTTTATTTTTGGACTTTACATGCATATATTCCAAATATTTTAGTATCTTATTATTTGAATTAATTTTATTTTTAGACTCTACATGCACATATTTGTTTATGTCTTATTTTATTTTCTCTCTAGATTTTGAGTTTTCATTTTTCATTTTATGCATTTTTTAGAATTTCAAATATTTTATTAATATTAAATGAGATTTTGTTTTTATTATTTTTCCATAATTGATTATCTTTTTTTTATTAAATAAGATTTTGTTTTTATTATTTTATGAGATTTTGTTTTTATTATTTTTCCATAGTTCATTATCTTTATTATTTTGTTAAATAAGATTTTGTTTTTATTATTTTATAAGATTTTGTTTTTATTATTTTTTAATAGTCGATTTTTTTTTTTAAATTCCCTCACCATATTTTTATATTTTAATTTTTTTTATTTCGTTCTATTTGTTTTTCATTTTATTCTATTTTGTTTTGTTTTATCCTTATTATTTTGTTTTTATTATTTTATGAGATTTTGTTTTTATTATTTTTCTATAGTTGATTATCCTTATTATTTTATTAAATGATATTTTGTTTTTATTATTTTATGAGATTTTGTTTTATTATTTTTCCATAGTTGATTTCTTTTTTAAATTCCCCCACCATGTTTTTATATTTTAATTTGTATCCCCACCATATTTTTATATTTTAATTTTTATCCCACCATATTTTTATATTTTAATTTTTATTTCATTTTATTTGTTTTTCATTTTATTCTATTTTGTTTTGTTTTATCTTTATTATTTTATTAAATGATATTTTGTTTTTATTATTTTTCCATATATGGTTTTTTTTTAAATTCCCTCACCATATTTTTATATTTTAATTTTTATTTCATTCTATTTGTTTTTTTTCTAGAATCCCAAATATTTTATTATTTTTATTTGAATTAATTTTATTTTTAGAGGTCGGGGTCCCTTGTCCCACAAACAAGGTCCATGACTTGTCTAACTCCACACACAAACTACATAAGGAGGGTGAAAAAATATAAATCATTTAGAATCACTTCCCACAATACATGTGGGATAAATTTTTAGGCTTATGATATTAATGGTTCATATTTATCATGAGATGAGATTGATAGTTGTTGAGCACTAACTTTAGAGGGTCATATCTCGGGTCTTAGAAAGCCAAATTAGGTGCGTGATGGCTCGTTGGAAAGATGAAGGACTATAGAATATGTGAGAATACAAAATTGAGCTATATTAGCAACACAAATTCCTAAATTTTGAAAAGAAAAGTAAGCATGAATTTACTTGAGTATTCACAGTGAAGTGTTATGCAACTCATAACTTAGTTTTCTGAAGGCCAAATTAGGAAAATGAAGGCTCGTTGGAAATCTTAGAAATCAATGGATAATATAAAATAATCGCTCTCTCCTAATTTACATCAACAAGTTCTCAAATTTTAATTTATTTATACATTTGTCAACATTTTTTCTTTTTCCCACATATAAATGATTTTTTATATTTTTTAATTATGTCTCTTTGACAAGATTGCATGAGGAGGTGAAGAATCCCAATGAAAACATGAACAAAGATAAAATTAGAATTCTATGTAGAGGAATGTATATAACTACATGAGATAGAGAGGAAGTGAGGATCCTAGAAGAGGAACAATCCTAGGGGCAGTGATGGAAAAATGTTATAAATGTAATTTCACCCTATGCAGAGAGGGGCATTGAATAACCTAGAATTTGGTCTTTTTTAACTATTTATTAGGCTTGGGAACATATTTAAATGTTCTTGTCTTGTACTTATATCTCAATCATATGAACTATTTCTGTGAATGAATATAATGGAAAGTTGATTCATGGTCCGTTCATTCAATAATGCATTGTTTTTTGTTTTTTTTTTGCAGATGCTAGCAATTTTTTATTATTATCAATTGTCTCTGTAGAAAATTATTGTGAATTTATTATGAGATCAATTGTACGTACACATTCATTGTCACGTATATGCGTATGATTATGATAGTATAGTTTATTATTGAGAAATATAAACTATATATGTTTCTATAAATTAAACTATATGCCTACAATTGATTTTTGTTATTGTTAGGATATGACTGCATGTAGAATTTAGTCCAATTTAACTGAAAAAGACTCCCTTCAGAGGATAATCCATTTAGTTAGAGAAAAATGGGCCCACATGCAAGTGGATATTTCCATACCAAATGAGAGTAGGTTTGATTGGGACCTTCCATTGATAAATTCTACCTCATGTTGTCATGGGGCATTTTTCTCATGTCAACAATTTTCCAAAGAAATAAAGGAGAGAAAATAAAATCTTCACGGTTACTTCAACCATTACACATATGTAATCAAATATGGGAAGAGATATCAATGGAATTCATTACAAGGTTACCAAAATATGAAGGTAAGGATGTCATTTTTATGGTCATTGATAGACTCAAAAAATATGCACTATTTTTGTTGAATTCAAGGGACATATACAACAATACAAGTGGCAGAAGTATTCACAAAGTAAATTCATAGACTTCATGGTATTACTAAAGTAATAGTAAGAGACAGAGATCCAAAATTCACATAAATGTTTTGGAAAGTATTATGGAAGATGAGTGGAACAACACTAGTTATGAGTTCAACATATCATCCACACACAGATCATCAAATAGAAATAGTTAAAAAAAAATAGAGGTTTTTGTATGATGTTGTACTTTATAAAATCAATATCAATGAATGAATTGGCTTCCTCTGGTAGAATAGTGGTATAATACGACCTATCACACATCTACTAAAATGTCCCCATTTTAGGCCGTTTATGGATATCCAACTCCTAGTATCTCATACTTTTTTCAAGATAAGTAAAAATTACATGTAATAGAGTCACATATGGAGAATATTAAATAAACTTTGACAATTCTTAAGGAAAACCCTTAGATGGCACAAAACAATATGAAACAATAAGAATATCAACATCGAAGTGAAATACAATTTGAGGAGCGTGATTGGGTATTTTGAGACTACACATTATAATCAATCCACACTCAAGAAAAAGAAGAATCATAAATTAACTCCAAAATTTTATGGACCTTTCAAGATTATTCGTAGGATGGGACAAGTTTCGTATGAGTTATATTTTCCTTTTTCTCTCATTCAAAGGTTTTTCATATATATTTCTTAAAAAACATTTTGGGACTAAGCATGCCAATGCAAATATAACTTCCATAATTAGATGAATAAGGGAAGTTGATTCTTGAACCAGAAAAAGTTATAGATCAACATTCTCCATCTCTTCATAATAGAACCATTATGGAGTACCTAATAAGGAGGAACAATATTCATCTAGAACAAGTTACATTGCAAAATGAGTAGTTTGTGAAGAAACACCCTTTATCAAAATCTTTGAGGGAATTTTTTTTTTAAAGAGGGGGGCCATGTTAAGGCCTTAGCAAGAATCCATTATTAGTTTATGTGTTATATTAGTAAGTCAACTATATCCTTTAATTGTACTCTTTCAT
>ML814962.1:0-23689 GCA_009831015.1 Picea engelmannii | reverse complement strand
TTAGGATCATCATACATTGTCTTGTAAATTTGATATATTGTGAAAGGAGGCCTCCCCCTCTAAGTGTACTACATTGATTGACTTTTTATCATTTTCAATGTTCTTGGTTCATAACACTATATATCCTCTCTTGAAATGTCATGGATTTCCATAGAACAAAGGGCTTATGTTAAATTGTATGTTGAGTGAAATTGACATAATATTAATTTTTGAAACTTGGGATCATAAGAATATAAGGTCACTAATATAGAATGATTTGTCTTGTGGTCAATTGGAAAAAAATGTAGAGTGATTGGAGGCATAGCTTGTTACACAAAAAAGAACATTTTTCCTCACATTAGGATTCACAATAAAGACCTTTTCAATCAGTACATGTAGATGGCGATTGTATATATTAGTGCTACCAATATTTATATAGCACTATGTTATTTTTCACTTACTAGTTCTACCTTTTATAAGAAAAAAAATCGAGATAAACAAATTTCTTACAGTGGCTTAGAACATGATATTTACAATCTAACAATTGAAGGAAATATTCTCTTTCTGGGATACTTTAATGATAGAACAACATACAATCAAGTTATTATTTTAAGTAATGATTCTAGTTATAATCCTCTATGGTTGTATGAGGACCTTGTTTTAGATGGTATATAGAAAATAAACTTTATATACTTAGTTCATAATTTATTTATTATTGAGCTAACCAAGCTCTATAGTTCTCAAAATCTAATAATTTCCAATTGTCTAAGGAAGTTTCCAAAATCCAAATGAATGACTTGTATTCATGGGTTTGGTACTAGTTTCATAGTTTATGTGATATACGATATCCCTATTTACAACCGAAAAATAAATTTTGACATCGTAAATGACCATTATCCCAACTCTGATCATAGACCTTTAACCCTAACTCTAAATTTTGTCATGCACAAAAGTCCCATTGAAGAGAATTATGATAACCAAAAGTACTTGATCTTCAAAAAAGATAATTTTGATATTTTTTAAAAGTATTTAAATAATGAATTCAGTCTCTAATAAAATAAGGACAATATTTAATACCTGTATCATAATTTTACAACAACCCTTTCTACTTCCATTAACAATTTATCTATTGAGGTGTTGTATAAATAGGAAAATAGAATAGCCAACCCTTGGTATGATAAACACTATAATATTTATAGAAAATCCATTAGGGATGTTTCTAATGAGTCCTTAAAATATGACAAGATAAATCGATATGAAGCTTTATTGAATTAAAAGGAAAAACATCATTGTATAAATAGAAATTAATAGAAGATTGTGCACATATCTAACCTAGATCATGTGAAATCTTGGAGGAAAATTTTGACTCGTAAAACTAAAGAAAATTGAGGGACTAGAATTCCTACCTTAATAATCTTCATGAATCCCATGATGTTGTGGAAAACATTCAAACCCCTTTTATAAAGGAATAATTTTTTCTATAGAAGATATAGAGTTTGGGGTTAAGAATCTCACAAAAGGGAAATCTAAGGACACTAAAAGATACCAAGATAAATATTAAAAATTGAAGGGCTTATCTCCATCCATCATGTCCACAATCTCTTCAATTTAGAAGTCAAGTAGGGACTCCCTAAACCCTATACTCAAATCCTAATTGTACCCGTTTTTAAAAGTGGGGATAAAAATAATCCTTCTAATTATAGAACCATTATGATTAGCCTCCTTTTAGCTAAGTTACATGGAATTGTTCTCGAAAAGAAGAACATTGTATACTTGAAAGCCAAAAAAAAGGAGCTAAATTCCAGGCTAGATTTAGGAGCTATCATTCAACTCTAGACTAGCATGTTATGCTTAGGATCATCGTGGAGGAGTTTCACCATAATAAAACCAATCTTGTATGTTGTTTTATTGACCTGAGAAAATATTTCGTCATAGTGTCAAGGACTATCCTATGGAATAGAGTAGAAGAGATAAAATTTCCTTTTGATTTTAGAGTAGTTGTGATAAGGTTGTACCATAACTTTCCTACCAAGTTTAAGAACATTGAGGGTTTAAAAAAAAAATCAATTGTAATATAGGAGTTAAGAAAGGTTGTCCCTTGTCCCCTACTCTTTTTGACATATAACTTGACAATTTAGAGGGTTTTTTTAGAAGAAACAAGTTATGTTGACCAGACTCTAGCGAGTATAATCATCATCCTTTTTATTTACACTGATGATATTGTTCTTAATGTGAGGAGTCCCTATGATATTGAAAAAAAACTAAACTTTTTCAAGGATTTATGCTCTAGTATGATTATGACTGTTAACACTAACAAAAAAAAGATTATGATTATTAAATCCAAAAATATTACTTATGTTAATTTTGTGTACGAATATCATAGCTTGGAGGAAACAACTTCATAAAAATATTGTTGATATTTTAGTAGCTACGGGAGGTATTAACCTCCAAGTGTAATCTTGGTACTTATAATAGAATATTATGGAAGTAAGAGAATAATTAAACAGATGTGTGAAAACCCCGGAAGATAAGTCGACCCAAAGAGAATAATAATAAAGTATTAAAAGGCTCCAGAAAGTAAGGTCAACCCCACATGAAAAGACACCTTGGCATACTAGTATAAATAGAGGCTAGGCGTTCCTCATTTGTACACTCAGTCACTCAGTAGAAGGAGGGCACACGTTTGAGGAGTTGCAACTGCAGTAGCTGCAGTTGCAGTAGAAAGAGGTGCAATTCTAGAGAGAGTGGTGCAATAGTTGTTGTGGTGTAATCTCAATCTTTCTGGTATCTCTATTGTGTTCTTCTCTTGGTAAATGTATGTTTCTATTAGTAAAGGTATGTTCTCTTCATATTGTGTTGTTGGTACAGTAGTGGTGTTTCTGGTTAGGGTTTATCTACTGGTTCTAGTGTTGACTTGATGAAATCATTCTATCTAAGAAAAGGTTAGTTTTCTCAAGGGTGGCATAGTGAATTCATATGTTTGGGTGACAATGATGTGACATTGTGTATGGTTAAACGAGCATACCAAAATTTTAACATGGAATCAGAGCTAGTTTCCTTCGTAATAGTCTAACCGTTGGAAGTAATATCATTAGTTTCCCCCTTTATCAATATCATTGAGAACTTACTAAACCCACCAAGAAGGTCACCTAAGTAGGGCACATGCTTCCCTCAGATCAGATCTCCAAAATTATGAAATTAAAAAATTAGGGTTTCCTCATAAAACCCTAGGTCTGTAGTACCAGTTACAATTACACTACCAGTTACAGTTGTAGTGCCAGTTGCTTCATTTCAGTCGCTTTGTGTCAGTTACTTCATGTAATTTACTTTGTTCCAGTTGCTTCATGCCAATTGCAACACCAATTGCAGTGTCTATTGTAGCACTAGTTGCAGTGCCAATTGCAACACTAGTTGCAATACCAGTTGCAACACTAGTTGCAATACTAGTTGTAGTACCAATTGCAGTGAAATTTTATGTGAAGTGTTGGTCCTAAATTTTAGTTTTCCTAGTGCAACCTACTCTAACACATAACCAACTACCTTCAGATTGCAAGTTGGATCACTTTGAATTTTTAGGATTATTTGTTGCTTGTCGTTTTTTGTCACTCCTGTCAGAGGTATGTACTTGTATATGTTTAAATTGTATCACTATATTAAGGGTGTTTTTAGGAGAAGGGATTTTGTTTCCAAATAAAATTCATAGATCCATATGGATCTTTGATCCATCACATTCAGAGGAACAAAACACTCCATGTTTCATTTTTTTGATATGCCTCTAGTTGTTATGGCATTATTGTGATCTTGTGAACATCTAGGTTGCATTTTGATTTATTAAAGCTATAAGTTGAACTTAATTAAAGTATTAGATTGATTGAGGTTGAGATTTTAGAGTTTATTTGCATAATATACTCTAATTCAAATTTCTTTCAAGAAATCATATTGTCTCAGTACAGGGGACAGGTTAGATAAAATACCTGTCATCTTGAGTGAATGAGACTCAAAAGAAAAGAAACAACACTCATTCTTGAAGATAAGACTCCAGGTTCCGAGTTTGATTGATTAAATTGATAAGTTTCCAATTCGCACATATCAAGTTTGATCATTGCTGCATTACAAGTGAACACTATAGTTGTGACAACAATCCTTGAAAGGTTCTATTAGTGCTAGATACAATGAATACTTGGTAGCATGTTCGTACTATTGATATAAATGCTTATTGTACTTGTTTTCAAGATGAACTAACATTGACTCCTCTAGGAGATACTTCTTGTTTTTCTTCCAGGAAGGTCACCTTGGTAATGATATGCTGTTTACCATGAAATTATATTTTATTCTTGTTAACACATATATGTTCTTATGAAAATGTTATTATATTTGAAATACTTTTTCTCTTGTTTTTTCTTATTCCAGGAAGGTTACAATGGAGGAATGATTTTTCACAACACTAGAAGAGTGTTGTTCCTATTTCTTATTATTGTATCTTTTTATCTTTAGTCTTGTTCTAAGAAGGTCACAAGTGATAGCTCTGAGAAAGAGATACTATGATGATTGTTCTTGTTATTTTTTATTGTTATTATTATTGTCAATTGTTTTCCCTTGTTTTTTGTCTTGTTCCAGGAAGGTCACAAGTGATAAATCTAAGGGAATATATAGTGACAGTCTCTAGTTTGAGACATGGAGTAGACTACCCAGATAAGAAGTTGTATACAATACCACATACATCCATGCACCGAAGAAAAAGAGGATGAAGAAGGGTACTTTTTTGAGATACAGAGTATCTCATATTGATTATAAGGAGAAGAAGGCTCCAAAGATGATTGAACAAATTGCTCTAGTTCACCTGATCACTATTCAGTTCATTGGGAAGAGTTAGTAGAGTCAGAAGGGCCTACCTAGAATTGTTGTAGTAACCAAGAAGAGATCGGCATGGTACCATGATACTTTGCAGGACACAAAGATATATATCATTGATGAGCCATATCATGGGGAGAAGATGGCTCTACCAGTGGTGAGGGAAACGAACTCACCAAGTACAATCTCAGAAGGAGATATATTTTAGAGGGAGTCATCCCTCATGATCCAATAGGGAGGAGAATCCTCCCTAGCACCATTCATATGAGACTTTAGAGTAAATCATCAAACACAGAGGGAGAAAATGGCTCTGAAGATTATATAGACTCAGAGAGAGTCAAGCTTCAGAGGGATCATGGAGACTTAGAGTGAGACTGATCTCAGAGAGATTCAGTGACTTAGAGACTTTCATTCAGAAAGTATTCCTCCTTATATTCAGATGGGAGAGAGAGATGTCTTTAAGGACTGACATAATGGTACCATGAGTTGAGGAGACTAGATCGAAGCTTTAGAGGCTTCGAGGAGATATGAGATCTCTTGGGAAGATTCCCTTGTTTCAGTGACCGAAGATAAAGCCAATTAGAAGAAATATGATATGGACTTTACCTTGGTTCTGATACTAGAAGGGAAGTCAGTGGTGACTTCCAAGTTGATCCACAAGATCAAGAACGTTGCAAATAACAATATAGAGATGTACAAATCTTGATTTATGGCCAGAATATTGTCCCAACAAGAGGGAGAATATTATGACTAGACACTTGCTCCAGTAGCCAGAACAAGTGTACATAGAGAAACAAAAGATACATGAGAAGGAGTCTCATGTCTACAAATTGAATAAGGATTTGTATGGTCCTAGTAGGAACCCAGGTCATGATATGCCAAATCAAATAGTTTCATTATGAGCTTGGGATTTACCAAGAGTAAGGAATATTCCAACCTTTACTACAAGGTTGTGGACGGTGGACCAGTGATATTACTATTATATATGGATGACCTGTTTCTAAAAGGATACGAGGAGCTCATCGCTGAAAATAAGAGGAATATTTATACAGAAATCGAGATGAAATACCTAGGTATGATACATTATCTCTTGGGTATAGAAGTATGGAAGAGACCTGATGAGATTTTCCTAAACCAAGGAAAATATTTTGTAGAGATTTTGAAGACATTTGGGATGATGGATTGCAAGGCCATGCCTACTCCGATAGCGATGAATCTAAAGTTGTTGTGTGATAATTCTTTAGAGATAGTGGACACCACCATGTATTGATAGTTGGTTGGTTCATTGATGTACCTAACGAACATGAGACCAGATATATTTTTTGCGGTGAACACATTGAGTAAGTATATGTTTGAGCCAAGACGTATTCACTTGGTTGCGACAAAACATGTGTTGAGGCACCTGAGTGGTACAATGGATTATGGACTTATGTATGATGTGGATTGTGATATTAGACTGCATACACAGATTCATATTGGGCTGGTAGTGTTGCAAACCAGGAAAGTACATATGGATGTTGTTTCATTATGGGATCGGGTACGATCTCATGGTTCAATAGCAAGCAGTCCAATGTAGCACTCAATATGGTTGAGGAAAATTACATAGAAGCATGTTCAATTAGCAGTGAAGTAGTGTGGATTCGAAATTTGTTAGTTGGTGTGTTTGATCTTGAGTTAGAGATGACTTGCATCTGGTGCAACAACTAGAGTTGTGTAAAGCTTTTGTAGAACCCATTGTTTCATGACAAGTCGAATAATACTAAGATCAAGTATCACTATATCAGAAATATGGTGCAGAGAGGAAAGGTGGAGCTCAAGTATGTGGCTATGGATGATTAGGTAGTTGATGTGTTGACCAAGCCTCTATCAAGGGTGAAGTTTGAGTACTTTAGGGACAAGCTTGGTGTGATCTGGAAGGATGTATCCTTGTGATAAGCTATGATGTGCTATAGATACAACTCCAGATAGCAACATGGTATAGTGTGGACAATATGTTGTCATGCTCGGGCACTAATTGTGGCACCAGTCAAGATCATGTGTATGTATATCCTTTGGGGAGAGCGTGTTTTCCTAGTTGTGGAGGCCCAACTAGTTTGTGTGGTTGGAAGCTTCACGCAGATCCTTTGGGGAGAGCATGCCTTTGGGAAAGATAGGGGGCCAACCTAGTGTGTTGGATGTCTTCTACTCCAGTGAAATAGTCTAGTATGCATAGCTACTCCAGTGAAATAGTCGGGTATGCTGAGATATTTCTAATCCGGTGAAATAGTCTCGTACGCATAGCTAATCCAGTGAAATAGTCTGGTATGCTGAAATATTTCTAATCCATTGAAATAGTTTGGTATGCATAGCTACTCCAGTGAAATAGTATGGTACGGTGAGATATTTCTACTCCAGTGAAATAGTATGGTACGTTAAGATATATTTACTCTAGTAAAATAGTCTGGTACGCATGTTACTAGTTCTTTATGAACTAGATGTCAGATTCTGTGTGAGATGACGAGTTACTAGTTCTTTATGAACTAGATGCAAAATTATGTGTGAGTTGGCAAGTGACTAGTTCTTTATGAACTAGATGTCAAATTCTTTGTGAGTTGACGAGTTACTAGTTATTTATGAACTAGATGACAAATTTTGTGTTAGATGGTAAGCTACAACTTCCTAGACTTTGTTTAGATTGGGTAGTAGTACAGTTTTGTGTAAACTGGCTCAACTACATATTACATAGCTTGTGCGGCTATGATGGTGTTACTTGTTACGTGATCTATTTGTTCATGAGATGACTTGTTTGGCCATGCTACTTGTGACATGATCTATTTGATCATGAGATATCGTATGTGGCTATGGTGATGCTACATGTAGACTAGTCTACATGACCATGCGAGTCTTTCCCATGCCATGTGAGATGGATGGATGTTTTTGAGACCATTACATGAATAACATCGTAGTTAATACTTCCCTAGCTAAGAGGGAGTGTTGATGTTTTGGTAGTTGCAGGAGGTATTAACCTCCAATTTTATCATTTGTGCTTAGAATAGAATATTCCAAAAGTAAGAGAACCATTAAATAGATGTGTGAAAACCCTAGAAGAGAAGTCGGCCCAAAGAGAATAATAATAAAGTATTAAAAGTATCCAAAAAGTAAGGTCAGCCCCACATGAAAAGACACCTTGTAAGACTAGTATAAATAGAGGCTAAGAGCTCCTCATTCGTACACTCACTCACTCAGTAGAAGGAGGGTGCAAGTTTGAGGAGTTGCAATTGCAGCAGCTGCAATTGCAGTAGAACGAGGCACACATCTGGAGAGAGTGGTGCAACAATTGTCGTGGTGTAATATCAGTCTTTTTGGTATATCTATTGTGTGTTTCTCTTGGTAAAGGTACACTTCTATTAGTCAAGGTATGGTCTCTTGGTATTTAGTTGATGTTGCAATAGTGGTGTTTTTGGTTAGGGTTTATCTGTTGGTTCTAGTGTGGACTTTCCAGAATCATTCTATCTAAGAAAATTTTACTATTCTCGGGGGTGGCATGGTGAATTCCTATGGTTGGGTGATAATGATGTGACATTGTTTATGGTTAAAAGAACATACTAAAATTTTAACAAATACCTCATAATCAATCTCCATCACAAGCTTAACTAGAACTATAACATTGAGAAAAGGATAAATGGAGGTAGAAATTTTATTATGGACTTGAAAGTAGTTGTAAATTAGAAAACCTTTGGTTATGGGATAAGAAGAAACTCTTCTTTGAGACTATTTTCACTCTTGTTATTTTATATGGTTCTAAAGTTTGGGGTTGCAATATCTCTAGAGAATCGTGGATAAAGATAGAGCAAATTCAAAAGTGATTTATAACTTATAATCTCAAAATCAAATGCAATACACCTTATCCTATCGTTCTCATAGAAATGAGTCTTTCCCCCATTAAGAGTGTGGCTATGACTACGTATCTAATTTTAAAGAACAAGATAAACAACATGGAAGAGAAGGGGCTTCCTAATATTGTTTGAAAATCCATTCAAAACCAACTACAGCTCAAGTAGGACTGGCATAAAGATGTATTGACTAAATCATTGGGGAATAAAATAAGAGGTCATTTTATAGAATAATGATAATATTAAAAGCATTATCACATCTAAATTTAAGGATAAATTGTGGTGTGATAAAGGATTAGAGGATAAAAGAAAGGTGCTTAAGATACTATAAGGAGGTGATCAACCCTAATCTATAATATCAAAAGCATCTCCCTATTTTTAGTAGGATAAAGAAGAAAATCAACATTGCTCAAATAAGAACAAACTCTTAAGAGTGAGCTCCATAGTGAAATAGGGCATTGGACAATTCCTAAAATGTCATGGGTCAAAAGAATTGGTCATATTTGTGAGAATAAGAGGGTTGAAGATGAAAATAAGTTTCTCTTAGAATGTCGTAAGTACACCCACATTACGCATTCAAAATGTTTGTTACCATACCGACCTTACTAACCTTTTAACTCATCAAAAATAAGTTTCTCTTAGAATGTCGTAAGTACACCCACATTACGCATTCAAAATTTTTGTTACCATACCGACCTTACTAACCTTTTAACTCATCAAAACTATGGTGATTTTTGAATACTTCTCTTAAAAATTGTTGAGATAAAAATAAAATTCTAAAACAAAACAAGTAATTTCTTACCTACCACCACCACTATGTTATGAATGGTTTATAATAATAATAATAATAATAATAATAAATATTATTTATTTTTAAAAAATATATTAAAAAAATAATAATTTAATTTTAAAATTACAACTTAATCAAATATCTATTAAGATATAACTCCTTTTATTAGTCCCTACTAAAGGAATAAAGGGAATATAGTGATCGATAATTCGTTGACTTCATATTAGTTTGTCCTTTGACCAAAAATGTTTGCATAATATCTATTCTTGGAACTAGGGAACTAAAAACATTGATTTTTATATAATAAAAAATACCATATATGTCATGATTTGATTGGATAACAGATTGGAGGTCTTATTGTCGGCTTCTCTATTCCCAATGTTTTATATGTTAGCATATCCAAAGCTTTTGATCATATATGGTATTTTTGAATCATATATTTTCTTATGCATTGCTCGAAGGTGGATTAATGCTAGCATTAGTTCGAATGTTTGTCTTAACATTTTCCGCTAGCTAAATTTATCGCACTGTTTGATATGCTAGCATATCCAAAGTTTTTGGATCATATACAACCTCTCTGAGTTGTTATATTATGAAATAATATAATAAATGTTTTTTTGGTATATAAGAGACCTGTCGCACTTCATTCTTTCTTAAATGTTTACAGAGCAGTTCTAACAGCCTTAAATGTTTACTTAGTAGGTCTGTTACAGTAAATTTTCTTCCATTTTTTTTTATATGAAATGTTCTCTGCAGTCAATGTGGGAAATATTGTTCTTCAGCGACATTGTTGGTTCATTGGTTCATGCTTGCTTCTTGCATGTTCACTGATTTCTTATTTTCCTATTGCTGTTGTTCTTGTTTGTCTGTTGGTCTTGTTGCAGTTTGCACATTTGGAGTTTTACAACCGTGATTGGAACTTCCCTTCTGGAATTCCCCATTGATGGGCAGGTTTGGGTGTCATGTTTATTTTCGCTTGATGTTTAAAGTTTGCAGGTGTGAAATTTGACTACTGGGGATGCCTGAGTCGAAATCCTGTTGCAGAACATATTTGTATGTGAGGAGAAAATACAATATCCTTTTGCGATACGCCACTTTTTCTGTGATGGATGTAGGTTCTGTGTCAAACATTGACCTTTGGACGGTCCTCCTAGCTTTGAATTTTACCTGACAGGTTTCACATCCTAAACTATTTGGTTAACAGATGTGTTGCAATACATTTTCATCAGAATTTTTTGATACAGTCTTGTGTGCAGTGAACTTGGACAATATTTCTCTTCACTGACATTCCTGGTCAACTGGTTGGTGCTTGCTTCTTTGTTCACTGGATGTTGTTTATTGTTGTTTGATTCAACTTTGCAGGGTTCGGGTCCTGCGACTATGGTTGGGCCTTTTGGTGCTTCTTAAATGGGTTGTTATTTGTTGTTTTCTCTTGTTTTCTTAAGCTTTGTGATGTTGGGGTGTTGCATTTGCAGTTGGATCTTTTGTTACATTGTTTTACCTTTTTTTCTTTTGCTATATTGTGCGTTTTTGGTTCTATACGTTGCCATGTTTCTGTAGTCGTGGGTTCACGGGATGGCCAATTGACAAATCGTCATCTCCACCTATATATTCACATCATGAGTCTGACCGACCGTCGTTCATTTGCATATTTATCCAATTTATTCTAAACTTTCTCATTTTTTCTCTTTTGTTCTTACCCTCTATTGTGAATTTCTGGTTCTATACTTTGTCACGTTTCTGTGCTCACGGGTTCCCAATGTGGCGATTTGACAAATCGTCATCTCCATATATATTTTCACATCACGAGTCCGACCGACCATCATTCGGTTGCATACTTAGCCAATTTTATGAACGTGGGTTCGCAAATAGGTGCTTTCAAACTATGGTAACTCGTGTTCAAGGTGTACATCTTGCATCCAGAACTTTCGTGCTCTACAATTGAACTATGGTAACTCGTGTTCGGGGTAAACATATTGCACCCAAAACTTTCATGATCTACAATTCGACCCCAAACTCCTCTAACTCACAGCCCTGCCTCTACCTACGATGATTATGTCTGTCCGACCTTAGTCGATTCTTCAAAGTTTTGCGGATTCACGCGTTCCCAGGTTCATAAAAGTTTAAAAGAATTTTGTCACTCCCTTCCATCCCCGCCACCTTCCACCCTTCCCAATGCACATTAATTATGCTTTCAAAAGTGACAATCAACCAGACAGGTTCGAAAATATTGGCCTTAATAAGAGAAAAGATCCAGGACATGTCCCATTAAAATGCATAAACAGGTGAATATAATGGGATCTAATAAAAAAAATTCTTGCATTTTGAATTTTGCAAAAAATAATATTGGCTATTTTAGTTTTTTAAAGGCATCATCATAGTATCAGTGCAATATTCTACTACCATGCTGCCATCCACGAACGTTTCATCCACAGAGGTCTTGACGTCATGTCCCTCTTTAATATTGTGTATATGTTACATGTTGTCATATTTGAGAATCTTCTCGGATATGGGAATGTTATTACATGCTATTAGTCACTATTCAGCGCACATATTCGAAAATATTGGCATTAATAAGTGAAAAGATCGAGGGCATCTACCATTAAGATGAATTAAACCAAAATCTACGGAATATTATACTGTCATCCTCCAACATTTATTTTAAATACTTATTCCCATTTCTCTCTATCATCAAAGAGTTGGGATTTAGTGTGCCTTTTTTCTAATGTTCTTGGTCATGGACATGTAAGACAACTTAGAGATGCCATTGAGGCCCAAATTAAAGAAGAGAATGGTTTTATGTGACATGATATTTGATCCAAAAAAAACTCTATTATCCAACATAAACTCAAATAGGGAAGAAAAAAAAAACAAGTATCTTTTGATTAGTGTTCTCCCTGTATTCAATGCTTTGGTTGGTTGAAAGGCCTTCCTGGAGATTTGTTTGTTGGTCTTCTTTATTTTCTTGTTGGGAGTTGGAAGGGATTTTTAGGTCACCTGGAAAATGATCCTTTCTTGAAGTATATAGTTTCTTCCAACAACATAGATTTGGAAGGTGTATCAAATTCTGCAGATCACACAAGAATTTGTCTTCTTCAGAGGAGTCGCACTTACCGTGGCTTGCAAAATGGTCTGTAATATTTGGAAATGAAGTGAAATATTAATCCATTCGAGAATGTACTCTGAAGGAAATTATATATTTGGATCATCGCGGGTAAGAGAAATTGTATGGGTGGATAAAATGATTATGCAAGAGCATCTCCCAACTCAAGCGAGCCAGCGCGAAATGCAAGTGGAAAGCTGGAAAAGTCAGCACGAATTTTGAAATCACCTTGGGAATTGATGCGCCATCTTAAATGAAGCCATTAAGATGAAGCACACTTGTAAATGTAATCGGGAACTTGATCCATACGCTCTTCTCCTTAGTAGGTAGGAGGCATTTAAGATAGTTAATGAAGGTAGATAGAAATTAAATTCTAGATTAGACAGTTTGTAGAGCGCAAGAGGGAAACAGGATATAGACACCCTCATTGTGCATTGTAACATTATTCTGAGCATTGAGAAGAAGAGCATGCAGAGAGCCGTGTAAGAACACCCATGTACAGATCTTGAATTAATAGAAGGAAATTGATTCAAATTCATGGCGTTGTGTTGTTCTCTGTGTATATATGTTGATTGATATGCTCATATATGTTTTCTTCATGTTATGCATTTGTTGTTATGATATATATATGATTTCATGTGTTGAGATTGAAGTCTGAGAGGAAGTGGAATGAGTTTCAATGGTTTCTCTATCTGAGCAAGAATTCCTGCAAGGAGTGCAATTGAAGGTGTCCACAAAAAGTGTGTTGACAGAAGGCTTAGATAGTTTAACTTTTGTCCTCATTCACCCAAAAGTGAATTTGGGGCACAAGAGTCATGCAAGGAGTGCGCAGGCCAGGGAAAGCCTCATGGTTGTGAACCTGAGCAAGCATTTGGAAGACTATTGTTGCAGGTGTGTGCAGAATCGAAGGTATTCAACACTTGGAAGTGTTTGAGAGTTGCCGCAAGGAGTGCGTGCAAGGACCCTCTTTGAAGACTTAGAGTCATGAGAAAGCTCAGGAGAGATAAACCCTTGAAGCTACTGAAGGTAGCATAAGGAGTTGGTGCATATCGAGTGACTCAAGGCATTGGATTTTTGTGTCACAGGTGATTAAGTCCGGGAAGGAATTCTTGGTTCACTTCGTGAAAGCATCAAGGAGGGAAAAGAACGGATGACTAGGATCTCGTGGAGAGGATTTGCGGAGTCCCGCTAGCCATCAGATCTGCCAGAGGAGTGGGGAGGTTACGACTGTATTCAGAGTTCAAGTTCCAGGGATCGTGAGCCGTCGGATCACCACCCAGTTGTCGTCAACCATATGATTCGACAGAAGTTGCATAGGATTTAATTCCTCGTGAGCAGAGGGAAAACCCTGAGAAGGTATCGGGATAGTGAGACATCGGCGTTCGGAAAATTGGGAATCCCGTGGACCATAGATCAGGTAAATCCATCGCGGAAAACCCGACAAGTTCAAAACTGTCCATCTGTTGGGACAGGTGGCAGTAATCGAGAGTCATCGGCCATCGGAGGGCTCATACAAGTGAGTGCTTTGGATTTGCAGTCAGAGAAGTCCGAGGTTCGATATGAACAGTCCATCATTCGGATGTGTGTCAGAAGATCTGAAGAAGTCGGGGTTTGGCGTTTCAAATGTCCTGAGGACAGGATACCTTTGCAATTCGGATTCACGAAGTCCAAAATCCCGATTAGGAGGTAAGTCATGTGTGGGCCCCAGCTGATGTCGTCTCACCGTAGCAGGGGAATCGGAAATTTCCAAAGTCAAATCCCCGAAGCATACGAGATTCGTCTATCTCTGAAGATGCGTGGCATCAATCTCGACTTCGGAGAAAGTCCCGAAGAGGATTCATATCGGGGAATCAACATTCGTGATATCGGGGAAAATGGAAGTAAAAGCACTTCGGCATTAGAAGTCGCGAAACCCCGAGGGAGACCTGGAGCCGTTGATCCTAATAAACGATCACAACCATTGATTTTGTTTACGGCGAAAAGGTTTTCAGGGACGTCGCATCGGGAATCGGGCGTTTGGGGAATAAGGACTCACATACACCTCGACATCAGAAACCCCGAAATCCCGATAAGGTATATGACTGCGGTCATATAAGGGGGAGGTCGTGTGGACTAAAGGCTTAGCCTAGGAGGCTAAGGAAGTCGGGGAGCATATCGGTGTATCAGAGATCGGAAGATCAGGAACAAAAGGGTCGTGACATCGGGAGTTTGAAAAACCCTGAAACCCAATCGTGATTTTCTGTTGAGAACAAAGAAAGAACTGGACCTAAAGGCTGTAAGGTGTCGAAAAAGACCTGTGGGTCAGTTTCAAAGGAGATTCTAGTGGATAATCGAAGGAGCCACTCAGTCTCAAGGGTAAAATTAGAACGATCCTTTAGACCAGGAGGTCAGCGTAGAGGTCTCTATCGAGGCAGAGGGTGCGGTCTGCGTCAAAGTGGTATCAGAGCTTAGAAAAGCTTCTTTTCTTTCTATAGCAGGGAAAAGGAAGATTCACCATGCCACCGAGGAGAAGAGATATAAAATCACCCGATCCAGAGGAGGAAAGGGAGATGTCCATAGGAAGGGGTAGAGAAGTGCAGAATCCAGAAGTAGAAAGAGATCTGCATAACATACGCGCTAGACTTGTGGACGTGGAGATAAGACAAAGGTGCACAACTGATGTAGGAGATATCAGTGAGTCCGAAAATGAAGATGATGTTGGACATGGAGAAGAAGAAGTCACAGCAAAAGATGCAGCAAATGAGCGCTTACTTAAAGTTGTTGCAAGAATGGGTGCAAAGGCGAAGATGGACATTCCAGTTTATGAGGGAAATCTGGATGTCGAAGAGCTTCTAGACTGTATTAGAGCTCTAGACACCTATTTTGACTATGAAGATATTGAAGAGGACAAGAAGTTCAGGCATGCCATCATGAGATTAAAAGGACATGTAGCCTTGTGGTGGGATGAACTACAAGCGGATAGGCGTTGCCAAGGCAAGCAGAAAATTAAGAGCTGGGACAGGATGATTGCAAAGATGAAGGAAAAATTCATTCCCAGGGACTATCAAATTTCTCTGTTCAGGAGGATGCAGAACCTGAGATAGAAGTTGATGTCAGTGAAGGAATATACTGAAGAGTTTTACAGGTTGAATATCAAGGCAGGTCATCGCGAAATCAATGACGAAAAAGTGGCCAGGTATATGAATGGCCTGAGATATGAGATTCAGGATGAAATGAGTATGGTGACCATCTGAATGGTGGAAGATTCTTATCAAATGGCTCTGAAAGATGAAGAGAAGTTGAGCCGAAAGCAGAGTCAGAGGGGCATAGGAAGAAGTCAGCCTAGAGGCAAATCAGTTGCCCAGGAAAGAACCCAGAAGCCCAAGGACGACTAGAAGAAACCTCAGACACGGACAGAGAGAGGTGGAAGCTCACAATGAGGACGATATGCTGAACAGAGAGGAAAACATACTGAGCAGAGGGGAGATTATGATGACAACAACACTTTTCCTCGAACCAGAGGTAGAGGAAGAGGAAGAGGTGGATTAATAACATGCTTCACATGTGGAAAGAATGGGCACAAGTCATTCAAGTGTCCAGAGAAAAAGAAAGAAACTGGAGAAACTCACAACACCGAGGAACAGAGGCGATATGTTGAAGCAGAAGACGATGAAGGAGGAAGATCGTTGGCAATGCGAAAAGTCCTTTTGACACCAGAGAAAGAAGTGGAAAGTTCAGTCCAAAGGACTAGACTTTTCAGAACACCTTGCAAGACCAAGGGCTGGGCATGCAAGGTCATTGTGGACAGCGGTAGCACGGACAATCTCGTTTCAACCGAGATGGTAGAGAAGCTGGAGCTGGAGACAACTGATCATCCAAGTCCATATAAAGTTTCATGGCTACAAAAAGGACATCAGGTAAATGTCACCAAACAGTGCTTAGTTGAATTTAAGATAGGAGGATATAATGATAAGATATTATGTGATGTCATTCCTATGGATGTTTTTCATCTATTGCTGGGTAGACCATGGCAATATGATAGGAATGTGATTCATGATGGGAGAATGAACACATACACCCTAGAGAAGAATGGGAGGACACACATGTTTCTTCCGATAAAGGATAAGGAGGTGAAACCGACAGTAAGAAACACAGTACTTCTCATGAGTGGGAAGGAACTCCTTACCGAGGTTAAGAAGAAGGAGGATCCACAGTTCATTGTGGTCAAAAAACTGAAAATTGTTCTGACTAGCACAAGAGTGGATGATTTACCAGAGGAGGTTCAGGAACTGCTGGAAGAGTTCGCTGACATTGTAGTGGACGAATTACCTCATTCGTTTCCACCAATCAAGAGTGTGAGTAATCACATTGATCTCATACCAGGAGCCAATTTTCCAAACAAAGTTGCATACAGACTGACGCCGCAAGAAAATGAAGAGGTTAAAAGGCAAGTCTAGGATTTGTTGGACAAAGATTTGGTCAGAGAAAGATTGAGTCCATGTGTTGTTCCGACAGTACTCAGTCCGAAGAAAGACAGAGGCTGGAGAATGTGTATTGATTCAATGGCGATAAATAAGATAACTATCAGGTACAGATTCCTATTTCCAAGAATGGATGATTTGATGGATTGCTTAAGTGGAGCAAAATTCTTTTCAAAGATTGATCTGAAAAGCGGTTATCATCAGATTCGCATGAGAGAAGGTGATGAATGGAAGACAACATTCAAAACCAGTGAAGGGTTGTATGAATGGCTTGTTATGCCGTTTGGCTTAACAAATGCGCCAAGTACCTTCATGAGGTTGATGAATGAAGTCCTGAAGGAGTTCATCGGGAAATTTGTCATCGTGTATTTGGATGACATACTGGTTTTCAGTAAAACAATAGCGGAGCATCTGAATCATTTGGCTACAGTGATGCAGAAATTGCAGCAGGAGAAGTTGTTGATAAACATGAAGAAGTCCTCATTCATGAAGACAAATATCATTTATTTGGGGTTTGTTATTTCAGAAAATGAGTTGAGGATGGATCCAGATAAAGTGGAGGTAATCAAGAATTGGCCAACACCGAAGAATATCTTTGAGGTGAGAAGTTTTCACGGTTTGGCTAGTTTCTACCGAAAATTCATCAGGAATTTCAGTGGAATTAGTGCAGCGATGATGGATACAGTGAAGAAAAGACATAAATATTTTCACTGGACTGAAGAGGCTGAAAAGAGTTTCAATTTGTTGAAGAGGAATATCACAGAACAACTTGTTCTGGTGTTACCGGATTTCCGAAAAACATTTCAAGTGAAATGCAATGCAAGCGGGTTTGCAATCGGGGTGGTCTTGAGTCAGGAAGACAGTTCGATAGCGTACTTCAGCGAGAAGCTGAATGAAGCAAAGTTGAAATATTCCACTTATGATAAGGAATTTTATGCTATCATACAGGCATTGAAGAAGTGGAGACATTATTTGATTCCGAAAGAATTTATTCTATACAATGACAATCATGCACTGCAGTTTGTGACTCAACAGGAAAAGTTGAATCAGAAACATGTCAAATGGGTTGAGTATATGCAAAATTTCACTTTTGTGATTAAACATATTTCAGGTACTGCTAACAAAGTTTTTGATGCTTTGAGCAGGAAGTGTTTGTTGTTGCAGGAGTTCAAAGACAAAACATTGGGGTTTGATGATCTCAGGGACATGTACAGAGATGATCCAGATTTTCAGGAGGCATATGAAGCAACTGAGAATCTAGTTCTCAGAGACAGAAGCCCGTGGATAGAATACATGATCCAGGAAGGATTATTGTTCAGAGGCAATCAATTGTGTATTCCAAATTGCTCCATGAGGGAGAATCTGTTGAAGGAGAAACACAGTGGAGGATTGGCAGGGCACTTTGGTCACGACAAGACGTTCGCGAAGCTGAATGAATCATATTTTTGGCCGGGAATGCGATCTTAGGTCAAGATATTTGCAGACAAGTGTAGAATTTGCCAGCATTCGAAGGGAAGGAAGCAGAATGCAAGATTCTATCAACCATTGCCCATACCAAAGAGGCCGTGGGATGAAATTATCATGGATTTCATATTGGGGTTGCCAAGGACGCAAAGAGGATTTGATTCGATCTTTGTGGTGGTGGATAGATTTTCCAAGATGGCACACTTTATCCCATGTCATAAGACCAGTGACGCGACTCACATCGCGAACCTATTTTTCAAAGAAGTCATTCGACTTCACGGCTTGCCAAGGAGCATAGTTTCGGGCAGAGATACAAAGTTCATAGGGCATTTTTGGAGGAACTTATGGAAGAAGCTGGGAACTAACTTGTTGTTTAGTTCAGTGTATCATCCACAGACGGATGGACAGACATAAGTGGTAAAAAAAAGTCTAGGAGATTTGTTGAGAAGCTTGGTGAAAAAACACCACATCAGTTGAGACAATATATTGCCACAGGCAGAGTTTGTGTATAATGACTCAATGACTAGGAGTACAGGAAAAAGTCCATTCCAGGTTGTTTATGGCATACAGTAGAGGGGAATTTCTGAATTGAGGGATTCAGAACAGAATAAAACTAGGAGCGCTAGTGCAGAAGATTTCGCAGAAGCGATGAAGGAACTTCATAGCCGAGTGAAGGAGCGATTGCAGAATTCAAGCCAGGAGTATAAGCACAGAGCCGATCAGCATAGAAGACAACTTCAGTTCGAGTTTGGTGATCTGATTTTGGCACATTTGAGAAAGGAAAGGTTCCCGAGAGGAACGTATAATAAATTGAAGATGAAGAAGGTTGGACCATGTAGGGTCTTGAAGAAAATTGGAGAAAATGCTTATGTGATTGAATTACTCGATGGGATCGAAATTTCTCTGATATTCAATATCTCAGATTTATACCCATACAGAGCTGGGGAAATAGAGACTGGAAGTGATGAACAGTCAAAGGTTCAATGGCAAAAGCAGATGCCAGTTGCAGATAAGCCACAGATGGAGCGGATACTGGATAAACAAGTGGGTAAGAGGACCAAGCGAAAGCAATACTTTGAGTATCTAGTCAAATGGAAGAACCATCCAGTTGAAGATGCCAACTGGGAGACCGAGGCATAGATTCTGAAGCATGGACAGACTGTGCAGGAGCTCATGGACAGGAGCCCATGAAAATTTTCAAGCGAGGGAGTATGATGCAGGAGCATCTCCCAGTTCAAGCGAGCCAGCGCAAAATGCAAGTGGACAGCTGGACAAGTCAGCACGAATTTTGAAATCACCTTGGGAATTGATGCGCCATCTTAAATGAAGCCATTAAGATGAAGCGCACTTGTAAATGTAATCGGGACCTTGAGCCATACGCTCTTGTCCTTAGTAGGTAGGAGGCATTTAAGATAGTTAATGAAGGTAGATAGAAATTAAATTCTAGATTAGACAGTTTGTAGAGAGCAAGAGGGAAATGGGATATAGACACCCTCATTGTGCATTGTAACATTATTCTGAGCATTGAGAAGAAGAGCATGCAGAGAGCTGTGTAAGAACACCCATGTACAGATCTTGAATTAATAGAAGGAAATTGATTCAAATTCGTGGCGTTGTGTTGTTCTCTATGTATGTATGTTGATTTTTATGCTCATAGATGTTTGCTTCTTGTTATTCATTTGTTGTTATGTTGTATATATGATTTCATGTGTTGATATTGAAGTCTGAGAGGAAGTGGAATGAGTTTCAATGGTTTCTCTATCTGAGCAAGAATTCCTGCAAGGAGTGCAGTTGAAGGTGTCTGCAAGGAGTGCGTTGACAGAAGGCTTAGATAGTTTAACTTTTTTCCTCATTCACCCAAAAGTGAATTTGGGGCACAAGAGTCGTGCAAGGAGTGCGCAGGCTAGGGAAAACCTTAGGGTTGCGAATCTGAGAAAGCATTTGGAAGACTACTATTGCAGGTGTGCACAGAGTCGAAGGTATTCAACACTTGGAAGTGTTTGAGAGTTGTCGCAAGGAGTGCATGCAAGGACCCTCTTTGAAGACTCGGAGTCGTGAGAAATATCAGGAGAGATAAAGCCTTGAAGCTACCAAAGGTAGCATAAGGAGTTGGTGCATATCGAGTGACTCAAGGCGTCGGATTTTTGTGTCACGGGTGATTAATTTCGGGAAGGAATTCTTGGTTCACTTCGTGAAAGTATTAAGGAGAGAAAAGAACGGACGGCTAGGATCTCGTGGAGAGGATTTGTGGAGTCTCGCCAGCCATCAGATCTACCAGAGGAGCGGGGAGGTTACGGTTGCATTCGGAGTTCAAGTTCCAGGGATCATGAGCCGTCGGATCACCACCCAGTTGCCTTCAACCGTCTGATTCGACAGAAGTTGCAAAGGATTTAATGCCTCGCGAGCAAAGGGAAAACCCTGAGAAGGTATCGGGATAGTGAGACATCGGGGTTCGGAAAATCGAGAATACTGTGGACCAGAGATCGGGTAAATCCATCGTGAAAAACCTGACAAGTTCAAAACCGTCCATCTGTTGGGACAAGTGGCAGTAATCGAGAGTCATCGACCATCAGAGGGCTCATACAAGTGAGTTCTTTGGCTTTGCAGTCGGCGAAGTCCGATGTTTGATCTGAACAGTCCATCATTAGGACGCGTGTCAAAAGATATGAAGAAGTCAGGGTTCAGTGTTTCGAAGGTCCTGAGGACAGGATACCTTTGCAATTCAGATTCACGAAGTCCAAAATCCCGATTAGGAGGTAAGTCACATGTGGGCCCCAGCTAACGTCGTCTCGCCGTAGCAGGGGAATCGAAAATTTCCAAATTGAAAGCCCCGAAGCATACGAGAGCCGTCTATCTTTGAAGACGCATGGCATCAATATCGACTTCGATGAAATTCCTGAAGAGGAGTCATATCGGGGAATCAACATTCGTGAGATCGGGGAAAACGGAAGTAAAATCACTTCAGCATTAGAAGTCGCGAAACCCCGAGGGAGACCTGGAGCCATTGATCCTAATAAACAATCACGGCCGTTGATTTTTTTTACGGCGGAAAGGTTTTCAGGGACGTCGCATCGGGAATCGGGGGTCCAGGGAATAAGGACTCACATACACCTCGACATCAGAAACCCCGAAATCCCGATAAGGTATATGACTACGGTCATATAACGGGGAGGTCGCATGGACTAAAAGCTTAGCACGGGAGGCTAAGGCAGCTAGGGAGCGTATCGGTGTATTGGAGATCGGAATATTGGGAACCAAAGGGTCGTGACATCGGGAGTTTGAAAAACCCTGAAACCCGATCGTGATTTTCTGTTGAGAACAAAAAAAGAACTGGACCTAAAGGTTGTAAGGTGCCGAAAAATACCTGTGGGTCAGTTTCAAAGGATATTCCAGTGGATAATCGAAGGAGCCACTCTGGCTCAAGGGTAAAATTATAATGATCCTTTAGACTGGGAGGTCATCGCAGAGGTCTCTATCGAGGCAGAGGGTGCGGTTTGCGTCAAATGACATACTAAAATTACAGAAGTTTCTATTTCAAAGTTTTCTAAGCTACTTTTGGGTGTGGTAACAAAATTGAAAGAAAGCCATATTCTTTGTCAAAGTTTGTTCGATGTCCTCTGGATGTAGTTATAGACTCCACATACAATCAACTTTCTATCGCTATTGCACATTTTTTATTTTACTACTCCTACGCATATAACTGGATTATGGTACAATAAACATTTAAGGCTGCGAGACCTATTAGGTAAACACTTAAGACTTTCTGAGTGTTACTTTATACTACCACCTTCTACAAGAAGTTTTGCATGTTCAGGTAATGAATTGGTTTTTGAAAATCACCTTTTACTACCACCTTCATGTAATAATCTTATTTCATTCTTTAGAAGAGACCTTAATGTAGTGGTGTGTTTCAGGATCTATTTCCACCTAATGCAAATCTTACTATTGTTTCCATTTATTTTAACCTTTCTTTGGATAGGGAAAATACATTTCTTATGTTGCAGTTGATGCGATATCTAAAAAAACAAAAACAAATGTTAACATCATACAATTTTTTTATTTTTTTAAATATAGAACAATGTATGATTTTAACAGTAGTTGTTCGAAAATATTTAGGCGTTTTGGGGGGTTCATGTCGTCCACTATGACAATTTCATTAACACTGCAATGTCAGATAATAGATGTCTGGAATTTTTCTAATGTCAAGGTCATTATCGCACAGGACACCCAACATCCAAAGATTTATGGACTCAAAGCAACATTGTAGATTTCATGAGAAGGCAACACTAAAGTTGATGTTCTTTGCAAGTCTGGAAATATTGCAGTTTAAGGGCTTTGACAACGACAACCCTGCTTGTTCACCACATTTTCTCATTGCAGTCAGTAGCACCGTTCCCATTGCTACCGCCAATGTCAATGTGCGAGGTCGAAGCTATCTGGATCCCGGGGTCATCGCTTATGTGGATGCCTGAAGGTGAAACTACCTGGAACCTAGGATCATGACTTCTTACACTTGACATTAGTATTAGTGGTGATCGAAAGTTGATTGTATGTTGAGTCTGTTACTGCATCCAGAGCTCGCTCAACACTATTTGACATAGAAACTGGTTGTCTGTCAAATCTGTTACAACTTTGACATAAAACATTCTGTGATTTTAGAATGTTGATTCAAACTCACATATTGTTTCTCACGTTCGTTGGTATCCAATTATATATTTTCCTACTAAGTGTATTCAGGCATGGAGTAATATTTGGTGTCACTTTCGAACATTTCAGACCTTTTTATGGGCCACCATGTCTACCATGACGAAATATATATTCTAATGCGATCTACAACATTTGATACACTTGCCAGACCTGTGTTGTTGGAAGAAGTCATGTACTTCAATAGAGGAACATGTTTCACCTAGCTTGGAAGTTCCTTCCGTTTTACTATAATAAAACAAAGAAGTTAAACATACAAATATTCAGGCAGTGTTGAAAATACTAATACAACTGAGAGCGGGGGTGAATCAGTTGTTTATAATCTTAAACAATTTTACACCTTCTTAACAATTATTAATATTTCTTCATGTGTTATCAAGCAACATACATCATATGGACAGTAAGAGTAAAAATCATCAGTCACACATAAAATACACACAGAGACAGATTTTCACGAGGAAACCCA
>ML814961.1:85779-107466 GCA_009831015.1 Picea engelmannii | reverse complement strand
TTCCGCTACCGCGAGCCCGGCACCCCGCGGTGGAACGAGCATGTAATGGAAGAGATTGAGCAGATGCTTCTCCAGAAATACGAAGGGGTGCCGCACTGGGGGAAGAACCGACTCTACACGTTCCAAGGAGCTGCAAAACGGACAGTGAATTTGGGGAAATTTTTGGAGGTAAAGAAGCGGTTGGATCCACACGGTTTTTTCTCCAGCGAGTGGTCGGATGGAGTTTTGGGGATCGGAAAGCATGGAGTAGAGATATGGAGAGATGGATGTGCTGTGGATGGGCTGTGCGTCTGCAAAGAAGATCGTCACTGTGCTCCCGAGAAAGGATTCCTCTGTAGACCAGGAAGGGTTTGGAAGAAGGCCCGCGTTTGTAATCAACGCTCACAATAAAAAAAACTCCAAAAAGAGCAAATTTTAGGGTTGGGATTTGCTTCAAATTAACGCTTTGCCAATAAAATCTGCAGTAACTTCAATAAAAAAATATCGAGTCTGTGATCAGTCTGTGATCGGATGATGGTGTGTGAAGCCATATTTAGGTTGCTGATCTCCCGTTGGGCGAATCGGAAGGTAGCAGTGGAACGTCGTAATGAAGCAGATTTGTAATGTCTGGATCTAATAATGCCCGTGACAGGAGAATCTTTTTTGGTGGAAAAAAAATTCGTATATTGTATTCAAAATCATATATTCTATTCAAAACCATGTAAAGTAGACTCTACGAACATATTCTTTCAATAAGTTTCGCAAAAATATACTCACTGAGCATGTGCTTTCAATGAATACAATTTAACATAAGAAATAATTTTCTAAGCAATTTTGAAAACTTTTTTGGAAGATACAAACTCCTAGACCATTAAAATTTTGGAGTTTATATACGTAACAATCCATCTATCATTGTATTTTTGGTAGGTTATTTAATTAAATTTGATAACGAAATATTGCAATTTTAACCATGGCTGCATGGATCATAATTAGCTCCATTTTTCTTAATAATTTAAATAATTTAAGTGTTCTATTATTCTTAGCTTAGATATACTTCTTATCCATAAATTCCAGTGACTTCACCTGCATATTATATAATATTTATCCTTGTTTATTTATTTGTGGACAAGTACCCAATAAAAGTATTATATAGATTTATTAAAGACATCACATGTTGCTTACAAAAAATTAAATATGAGTGGAAAGGGTAACAACCATTCGTCTCTATCATCCAAACTACATCCAATAAAAATATTATCACTAACTTTTATTTACTCACTTAAAAAAATAATAAAGAATAGTTTTATCATATATCTATAAGTTGTCCTTTCAATGTATCACTTACATATATTTTATATGATTTCTTTCCTTTTCCTTTGTTGATTCCATAGTGACAATACATGATGTTTTACTTTATTTAATATTTTAAATATTATTTTATATTTTTATAGCTATTAAAAATAAATTTTGATTTTTAAAATAATATCATAAATAAAATAAATAAATTTATGTTTTAATAATTAAAATTAATAATAAATATAATAAATAAATTTTAATTTTCTATTTTATAAATTTTAATAATTAACATTAATTTTACATTAAAGTATATCATCAAACTATACATATTATACCTATTATATCTATTTTAAAAATAACTATTTATTATCATAAAAGAATATTTTAAATATGAGTATTTATCATCATAGAAGGAATATTTTAAATATGACTATCTATCATAGAAGGAATATTTTAAATATGACTATTTACCATCATAGAGGAAGGTTGTAAAGGTATATGTTCAAACCATATCTGTTTTAAATATGAATATTTATCATTATAAAGGAATATTGTAGATGCTAAGTGCACCAAATCAAATATTTATAATAATAAAATATTATGAGTAATGTTTACAACTTTTTTAACATTTTACAACTTAAGTTTTTTAAGTTAAAGATTTGTAATAATAAAATATTGTAAATTTTAATATTGTAAATGTGTTATATGTTGTTAATTGGGTTTAGTTTGGGTGGTTAGGACCAATGATTGTTATCTTTCCTATTTAGATTCAATTTCTTGGAGTAATTTGTTAATTAAGAATATTGTGATTCTAAATGCACCAAATTAAAGGCTCATAATAATAAAATATTACAAATACTATTTACAATTTTCTTAGAGGAATATTTTACAAGCTAAATTTATTTAGTTAAAAAATTGTACTTATAAAATATTATGAGTTTTAATATTGTAACTATTATAGTTGTCAATTAGATTTAATTTGGGTGATTGGTATGAATGATTATTATCCTCTTAGGTTCAATTTCTCCAAATAATATATTGACTTAACTTTACCATTTCCAAAATTATATTTTTTCATCAATTCTCTATAAAATTCAAAATTAAAAATACAAATAGATGGACAAAACAATGTATCATCCACCCACATATCCATTATACTATTTACATTTTTATATTTACCATTATACGATCATATTCTTTCAATAAATTTTGCAAAATATACTCATCAAGCATATTTTTTCAATGAATACAATTTAACATAAGAAATGATTTTCTAAACAATTTTGAAAACTTTTTGGAAGACACAAACTCCAAGACCATTAAAATAACATAAGAAATGGTTTTCTAAACAATTTTGAAAACTTTTTGGAAGACACAAACTCCAAGACCATTAAAATATTGGAGTTTTCATGTCATTCAAAAAAAATATGAAATTTTTTTGGAAGATATGCAAGTGATTGGGTGCCACGTGGCCCAATCACGGGCTGCCACATGGCACCCCTTAATTGGCTATTGGTGTTTGGTTTGTTTATTAAAAATTTATGGAGGTCGTGGGGTTCGACCCCCGGACCTCCCCAACCGGCTACGCCTTTATAAAACCCGTCGACCACTATGCCATATGACGTTTTTTATTATATATGTGCGTTTTAATTTATTTAAATTGATATAATTGTATATATGGGCGGGGGTCGGACCGGGGCTTAGGCCCCGGCCCATGGTCGTATCGTTGTTTCATATGGCCATTATGTATATGTGCGCGCGGTTGCTATGCAATGCGCGGGGTTTTAAAAAGTGGTTTGAACGGTTACACCCTTTGGCACTTGGTCGTATGCCTTTAACCATGTGACCTTAACCGGAGCACGGGGGGAGTTAACAGTTGCAATGGTTTTTAAGCCCTTTTTCCTTTTGCGCGAGGTCATATGACCCACGTGCCCGAGTGCTAGGCGGTTAGGGGCTGCAAGTGCCCTAACCGTTCTACGGTTTGCATCGTTGGCGCAATTGCGCTCGGTGCCAGGTTTTTGCGCTTAAATAAGCGTGTGTGCCAGGTTTAAAGAGAAGGGTGTGTTCTGTAGAATGAGTGACAGCAAGCTTGAAGGGGAAAACTTCTAGGAGGCATAACTTCTTCGTTTTTCGACCGATTGAAGTGTCGAAAGAGCCCAGACAGGGGTTTTTGACCGCTCTGAAGCCATTAGAGTAGTCAGAGCAGGGTTATACTGGAGGGAAACCAAGCTAAAGCCATTTTGAGGTAGAGAATCTTTTGAGGAGGAGACGTTGTCGGACCATTTCTGGGAGCTCCGGACGTCCGTTTTGTGTGTTGTTTTCTTTGCATGGTTCTAGAGATCTGGACGAACATAACCAGATCAGTATTGTAGCCATTTGGCATTGTGGTGATGTACTTTTGAGCTTTTGAACAGAAATAAAGAAGCCTCCCCCACAGAGAAAAGGCTCGAAGACGTAGGCAAAGTTGTGCCGAACTCCGTTATCAATCTGTGTGTTATGGTTTGTTGTCTTTTATTGCATTTCAGATCTGCATATATGTATATGGCTGTATAATTCCTCTTCTTTCCTCATTCTTCACTAAGTTTCCTAAATGGTTAATTAATGCATGCAAAATTAAAACTCAACCATAAGTCATTAAAAGATCCGGCGGATCAAGTGGTATCAGAGCTAGTTGACGTTTGGATTTGAGTTTTGCATGTTAGCCAGGGAAGAGCTCATCTCAAGGAAGAAAATGGCATCTACAGGAGAACTTTCTCAAAATGAGAAGGAGTTCAGAGATTCGGTGTTTGTCATGGCTGAGATGGTGAAGGTGTTGTATGAAGACTACTTGGAACGAAAGAGCACGGTTCAAGTGAAAGCTTCAAGGAACAACAAAGGAAAAGAAGGATTGAAGGAAGTGCCTTCTACATCTGTTTCAGAAAACACATTTGAGGTATGCAGTGAAGGTTTCTCATCAAATTTTCCTCATACTCATCAAGTTGGTTTTGGTGCATTCGAAAAGCATACAAAGGGTGTAGGTTTGAGAATACTAACCAAGATGGGTTATGAAAAAGGAAAGGGCCTTGGATGTAGAGATCAAGGCATTGTAAATCCTATTGAGGTTGAGGAAAGGCCTCGATACTTAGGATTGGGATATGACAAAAGGGACCTTGGAGAGTCTTCCAAGAGAGGTTCCAAAACTTCAGAAGCAAGCAATGCTTCAAATGGCCAACTTAAGACATTGTGAGAACACTTCACAAAAGGAAATGGTGCATCACTTCAGGGTTATGCTAGTGAATGAAAGTCGTCTCCAAAGAAAAGTGAAGATCAGCAAGGTATAATGGTCATGTTTTTATTAATTCTCCTTTTGATTATAACAAGCATAATCAAGTAAACCGGAACTTGTGGAATCTTTATCCATGTACTTATTGTCATTCACCTAAGCATTGTGTTGCCAAGTGTTGGAAGAGACAAACTTTGTACAGGAAACCTATGTCGACCAGGAAGAAAACACGACGTAAAGGCTCAAGTCCACAACGGAAGAAAGAGAAGGGGAAACAAGTCTGGATGCCAAAAACTCATTGTACGTTTTGCAACAAGAGTGGACATCAAAAGGCTAGTTGTTGGAAGCTTAATCCGAAGCTTCGTCCAAGGAAGGACGAAAGGATTTTGCATGTACTCCCGAAGAAGGAAGGATTACCAATGAAGCAAGAGGAACATCGTGAAGGAAAGAAATCAGTCACTTGGTTCTGCCAGAAGTGGATGTCTCAACTTCAGTGTATTTTGCTTCCATTAATGTAATCATTATTCAGAGACAAAGAGCAAGCCGGGTGGCCTATCCCAGGATTTTTGAGTGGTCAGTAACCTTTTGGGGACCAAAAGGTCTTATTGTGGGGAGGTTTGATCCGAAATCGGATTCAGAAGCCTGACAGGGCTTGAAAAATGCTCAAAAATGAAAGTACTCAGAATCCGATGAAACCAATGCCATTGCGTCTGTCTCATCTTCCTGATTCTAGCGGTATATTTACTTTGTCAAATGGACTCTGTATGCGAAAGTTATCACGTTTTGATCGGAAGCCCAAACAGGTAAAAAGTCAAAGGTCAACTGGTCAAAAAGTCAATGCCGATGTCAGCATGTTGACTGTGCAGGAGATGACGTGGTAGAATCCGTACGGTGACGTGGAAAAAGTTATGTGGCAATTTGATTGGCTGGTAGTTGGCAAATCATTTGCTGACACGTGGCGTTTATTTGGCAAGTGATTGGGTGTCACGTGGCCCAATCACGGGCTGCCACGTGGCACCCCTTAATTCACTGTTGGTGTTTGGTTTGTTTATTAAAATTTTATGGAGGCCGTGGGGTTCAACCCCCGGACCTCCCCAACCGGCTATGCCTTTATAAAACCCGCCGACCACTGTGCCATATGATGTTTTTTATTATATATGTGTGTTTTAATTTATTTAAATTGATATAATTGTATATATGGGCGGGGGTCGGACCGGGGCTTAGCCCCCGGCCCATGGTCGTATCGTTGTTTCATATGACCATTATGTATATGTGCGCGCGGTTACTATGCAATGCGCGGGGTTTTAAAAAGTGGTTCGAACGGTTACACCCTTTGGCACTTGGCCGTATGCCTTTAACCAGGTGACCTTAACCGAAGCGCGGGGGGAGTTAACAGTTGCAATGGTTTTTAAGCCCTTTTTCCTTTTGCGCGAGGTCATATGACCCACGTGCCCGAGTGCTAGGCGGTTAGGGGTTGCAGGCGCCCTAACCATTCTACGGTTTGCACCGTTGGCGCAGTTGCGCCCGGTGCCAGGTTTTTGCGCTTAAATAAGCGTGTGTGCCAGGTTTAAAGAGAAGGGTGTGTTCTGTAGAACGAGTGACAGCAAGCTTGAAGGGGAAAACTTCCAGGAGGCATAACTTCTTCGTTTTTCGACCGATTGAAGTGCCGAAAGAGCCCAGACAGGGGTTTTTGACCGCTCTAAAGCCATTAGAGCAGTCAGAGCAGGGTTATACTGGAGGGAAACCAAGCTAAAGCCATTTTGAGGCAGAGAAGTTTTTTAGCAGGAGACGTTGTCGGACCATTTCTGGGAGCTTCGGACGTTCGTTTTGCGTGTCATTTTCTTTGCATGGTTCTAGAGATATGGACGAACATGACCAGATCAGTATTGTAGCCATTTGGCATTGCAGTGATGTATTTTTGAGCTTTTTAACAGAAATAAAGAAGCCTCCCCCACAGAGAAAAGGCCCGGAGACGTAGGCAAAGTTGTGCCGAACTCCGTTATCAATCTGCGTGTTATGGTTTGTTGTCTTTTATTGCATTTCAAATCTGCATATATGTATATGGTTGTATAATTCCTCTTCTTTCCTCATTCTTCACTAAGTTTCCTAAATGGTTAATTAATGCATGCAAAATTAAAACTCAACCATAAGTCATTAAAAGATCCGGCGGATCAAGATACAAACTCTTAAAATATGGAGTTTTCATGTTATTCAAAAAATATTTTGAATATGAAAAAAATTTGGAAGATACAAACTCCAAGACCATTAAAATAAAATATTGGAGTTTTCATGACAGTAAAGAAGAAGTTTATACATGTAACAATCAATCTTTGTATTTTTGGGTAGGTTATTTAACTAAATTTGGTAATGAAATAATGCAATTTTAATAATGAAATTTTGCCATTTAAAAAATTCTAATTCTAATATCCATTATTATTGGAATAATTTCAATCACAATTTTAATGATGAAACTTGTAATTTCAACACTTAGTTAGAGAGGTTTGAAACTTGTAATTCCAACAACACTTAATGAGAGATGTTTAATACAAAATAGTCTATTTCTATGGTACAAAACTTTACAAAAAATATAGTAAATGAAAGCATTAACATGATGTTCCTGCATGCACTCTTTTCATATGACAAATATATCATGGAAAAAAAAGAAACTAATTATTTTGTCATTGAGTATAGAGGTACATTTTAGTTTCATTCTATAATTTAGAATGAATGAAATATGTAATGTGTTAATGGAGTTTGTTGGCTATGTGTTATATTTTTTGCATGAGTAGTAGTGTCGCATTTTGTTTCAGTTTTTGTGTTTCCACGATTTTTGTGTCTATTTTTGGGCGGTTTTTCGACACGTGGTATTTTTCCAATGGTTTTCTATTTTCAGTTAAGGAATTAGGGTTGTTGACTAATCCAAGTCAGTGGGTTAGATTTTTGGATGCCATTGACTCCTATATGTATATTGTATTGTAAACAATGTATCACTATGAATGAATATAGAATATGTTGGTTTTCCTAGTTTCAGTTTCCAGGGAAAAAATCTTTGTGTAATGTTTGTATTTTCCATTGTATCTTTTATGTTCTTTTACTGAAAATTTGTTTGCGGTAAATATTGTACAAGGTTAAAATCTAGATTTGGTATCAGAGCTTTGTTGGCTTCAGGGGGATGCCTTTGTGGTCAAGGGTTTGGCTCAGGATTGTGATAAGCCTTGTTACAGTGGGAGATCTGTGGTATTGATTTTTCAGGTGAAAAGAAATGGCAAGCAATCCGAAAAAGGAGATCGAGAAGTTTAATGGGCAAATTTTTGAGCTATGGAAGCTCAAGATGGAAGATCTGTTGGTGGACAGAGATCAATGGATCGTGGTAGATCCAAGTACTGCATTTACAGGAACTTCAGTAGATGACTGGAAAAATTTGGATCAGAAGACGAAAAGCACAAGGCGAAGACGAAGGCGAAAACAACATCTCAACTGTAAACAGTTTTCTTGGTTTCTGGGTTCCAAAGCTTATAACCTTTCACACCATCTTTATAACCAATAAAGATACACTTTTCATCTTTATTATCCAACTTACTCCTATTTTCCTTTGGAACATGTACATAAGCATCACAACCAAACACTCTAAGATGTTGAAGAGAGGGTTTCTTTCCAGACCATACCTCGTGTGGAGTTTTATCATCCAACGCTGATGAAGGTGATCGATTGACCAGGTAACATGATGTACCCACTGCCTCTACCCAAAATTCTTGTCCTGACCCGACACCGCTGAGCATGCTCCTTGCTTTTTCCATCAGTGTCCTGTTCATCCTTTCTGCAACTCCATTCTGCTGAGGAGTGTATGGAGTAGTCTTTTGCCTTGCTATACCACACTTCTTACAGAATTCTCCACCATTGTCTGTTCTCAATACCTTTATTTTCTCCTCTGTCTGATTTTCTACCAGAGCCTTAAACTCTTTAAATTTATCAAATACCTCAAATTTCTTTCTAAGAAAATAAATCCATGTGTTCCTTGAAAAATCATCTATGAATGAAACATAATACACAGATTTACCTAGGGATGGAACAGGAACAGGTCCAAACACATCATTGTGTATCAACTCTAAGATCCCCTTTTGTCTTGTAGCACCAGATGGGAATCTTACTCGATTATGTTTACCATATATGCAATGTTCACAGAAATCAAAACCCAGAGTGCAATTAGACATACCTTCAACCATACATTTACCGTGTAGTGTTCGAAGGCCTATTTCTCCAATATGCCCCAGTCTTTGATGCCACAGCATGGTCTTCTTTTCTGGGACAGTATTGGTCTTGTCTCCTTCATTACTCTGCTCAGGGACAACAGAACTGTTACACCCATTAGTATGGGTGCTTCCCACCAACTTGTACAGAGT
This sequence comes from Picea engelmannii, assembly GCA_009831015.1. Classification (NCBI taxonomy): domain Eukaryota; kingdom Viridiplantae; phylum Streptophyta; class Pinopsida; order Pinales; family Pinaceae; genus Picea; species Picea engelmannii. The sequence goes on along the minus strand of ML814961.1, from coordinate 98,529 downwards.
TCCACAACGAACTCCCCTCATCAACACCATTGCTCCTCATACCATCTTGCAAGTGTTTTTTTCAAATACAGTTTTCACTCCTGCATCACCCAACTTGCTTACAGATATTAGGCTCCTGGCTAGTTTTGGAATGTGTAGAACCCCAGGGAGAGTTCTAATCCTTCTATCGTTTAGCAGCAACTTAACCCTTCCACATCCCAAGATTTTTGTTGTCGAGTCATCTCCTAGGAATACATCACCACCATCATATTTTTCATATTCAGAGAACCACTCCCTGTGAGGAGTCATATGGTATGACGCACCCGAGTCAACCAACCATACATCACAGTCTACATGTGTACTTGTAGATGCTAGGTAAACATCACCTCCTTCTTCAGTGGAGGTTTTTGCCTCTATGGAAGAGGTACTATTAGATCCCTTTGGTTTTTCAACCTTCTTAGACTTGCAATCTTTCTTATAATGCCCTGTTTTACCACACTTCCAGCATTTGCTCAAAGATTTTCCTGGAGACTTAGATCTTCCTGTAGATTTAGATCTCCACCCCGAAGGCTTACCAGGGTTCCTGTCTTGGGTACGCCCTCTTACAAATAAAGCATCTATGTTGTGACCATCCATGTTTTTTCTCCTCATCTCTTTAGATAATAAGGATGCAACTACATTCTCATACTTCAATGTAGATTGAGTGGTACTACCTATTGCTACAACCAGATTATCCCAAGAGTCTAGCAAAGAACATAGCAAAGTAATACACTTATCTTCTTTTGCAATCGTAATATTAACAGAGCCAAGTTGACTTACCAGAGTATTAAATGCATTTAGATGTTCTGTCACAGAATCTCCATCTTCCATCCTAAGATGATACAGCTTCTTTCGAAGAAACAACTTGTTTACCAGGTATTTTGATTGATACAAATTCCCCAACTTATCCCATAGTTCCTTGGCTGTAGATTCTCCTGAGACATTCAACAACACCGAATCTGCCAGGCAGAGTCGAATAGTACTCCTTGCTCTTCTGTCCAACTTGTCCCAATCTTCCTTCGACATACCAGTAGTTGGTGTACTAGTAGTTTGTGTACTATTAGGTTGTGTACCAGTAGCATGTGTGCTAGTAGATGGTGTACTAGTAAGATGTGTACTAGGATCCATAGCGATCCATTGTTCTTTGTCTACAAGAATGTCCTCCATCTTGAGCTTCCATAACTCAAAGTTTTTACCGTTGAACTTCTCTATCTCGATTCTAGATGAGCTTTCCATTCCTCTTTCTATACTCAAATCTCCACTACAAAAGCTCCCACTAAACCCAGGTTTATCACAGACCCAAGATAAACTTGATCTATCAAGACTGAGCCAAACCCTCAACAACAAAGGCGTCCCTCTGAAGCCAAAAATGAGATCTAATACCACATGTAAGTTTTAAACCTGTAAAGTAACGCAATGCATATAGATTCTTAAACAAGACAGAAATTAATCAATGGCTCATACACAGAATACACAGAGATTTTATACCGGAAACCCTCAACCAGGAAAACCTTTCTTCTATTCATTATATCGAATTTCACCATTCGCCATACAATATATACAATGTTTTTAGGTATTTCGTAGATACCAAAACCCTAATCCCTTAATCTAGGATTAATTTACAAATCCGCTAAAAATAGCAAAAATTTCAGGGCGCTGCCCCAAACGCTGCGCGTAACCAGGGGGGGGCATACCTACCCCCCCTTGGGACCCCCATAGGAAAGTGATCGGTGCACACGGTAGAGCTCTAGTGGTAGGGATCGTCAGACGCAGTTGTCGTATCTGATGCGCCCACACACACACCCATGCAAAGAATATAACACATACCCAACAGACAGATCACAGACGCATTATTTGCAAGAGAAGGCTCCCAGGAAAGAAATAGATCTAAGTTCTCAAGTGGGAGATCTAATTCTAAGGGTAGATATAAATCTCCTAGAAAGTTTGTAAAGGTATGTTGGAGATGTGGAAAAGAAGGGCACTAAAGGAAGCAGTGTAGATCCAAAGTTGAGAAAAAAAAGGGATATGAAGAATCTCCTTCTACAGAAGAAAAGACCTCCAGGGAAGAAGGAGGGGATGTGTTCTTGGCTTCTTCAAGCACACATGCAGATCATGAGGCATGGTTGGTTGAAACAGGTGCATCATTTCATATGAGTCCCCACAGGGAGTGGTTATATGAATATGAAAGGTATGATGGAGGTAATGTTTTCTTAAGTGATTATTCAACAACCAAAACCATAGGATGAGGAAAATTCAAGTTGATGTTCATAGATGGAAGGATTAGAACATTGTCTGGTGTTCTGCACATCCCAAGTTTGGCCAGAAATTTGATTTCTTTAAGCAAAATGGACGATGCAGGGGTAAAAACAATATTTGAAAAGGAAACCTGCAGGATGGTTCGAGGAGCAATGGTGTTGTTAAAAGGAGTTCGGTTTGGAAATCTATATAAGCTACAAGGAAGCACTATTAGTGACAGGTGTAATATTTCCATTGTTCATGATATTGGAGTTGAAGAAGAGATAACTCCTACAGTCTCTGGAGAAAAGGTTATGTTGTGGCATCAAAGATTGGTGCATATCAGAAAGAAGGGTCTTCGACTACTACACGGTAAAGGTATGGTTGAAGGTATGTCTAACTGCTCTCTGGATTTTGATTTCTATGAACATTGTGTATATGGGAAGCAGAATCGGGTAAGAGTCCTTTCTGGTGCAACGAGGGTAGAAGGAATTTTACGTCTAGTTCATAGTGATGTTTTTGGACCTGTATCAATCCCATCATTGGGAAAAGCTATGTACTATGTCTCATTTATAGATGACTTCTCGAGGAATACTTGGATATATTTCCTCAGGAAGAAATCTGAAGTCTTTGGTAGGTTTAAAGAGTTTAAGGCTCTTGTTGAGAATCAAACAGAGAAATGAATTAAGGTGTTGAGGACAGATAATGGCGGAGAGTTATGTGGGAATGAATTTGAAAAATTATGTAAGAAGTGCAATATAGCAAGGAACAAGACTACTCCATATACACCTCAGTAGAATGGAGTTGCAGAAAGGATGAACAGGATGTTGATGGAAAAATCAAGGTGCATGCTCAGTGGTGTCAAGTTAGGGAAAGAATTATGGGCAGAGGCAGTGGGTATTGCATGTTACCTAGTCAACAGATCACCCTCATCAGCATTGGATGACAAGACTCCACAAGAGCTATGGACTAGTAAGAAATCTTCACTCACACATCTCAAGGTATTTGGATTTGATGCATATGTTCATGTTCCAAAGGAAAAACATGAGTAAGCTAGATAAGAAGGCTAAAAAGTGTATCTTTATTGGATATAAAGATGGTCTCAAAGGTTATAAGCTTTGGAATCCATAAACTAAGAAGGTAGTGTATAGCCGAGATGTGGTATTTAGAGAAATGAAGGATGTTGTTAAACAATAAGTCCTACCAAGTAAGGAAGAACCAGAGAAAATAGAGTTCCATTTAAAGTATTATGAGTCAGATTCTTCAGAAGAACAGGAATCAAAAGAAGAAGATCCTCATACTCCAGTATTGAGGAGATCGGTTCGAGAAATAAGTCTACCGGAAAGGTATACTCCATATGATTTCCGTTCAAATTTGTATTTGTCTATTATTGATGATGATCCTAGAACTATCATGGAGGCAGTGGATTCGGATGGAAATCTTTGGAAAATGGGCATGGACAAAGAAATGGAATCTTTGGATAAGAATGAGGCTTGGGATCTAGTGGATTTGTCAACTGGAATAAATCCCATTGGTAGCAAATGGGTATTTAAAAATAATTTGATTTCGGAAGGGAAAGTGGAGAAATGCAAAGCTCGGTTAGTAGAAAAGGGTTATTCCCAGGTTGAGGGAATTGATTTTGGTGAGATTTTTTCTCCTGTTGCCAATTTAACCTCTGTAAGATTTATTTTATCTGTTGTTTTTGCATTTGATTTTGAAGTAGAACAGATGGATGTGAAGACAACATTCCTACATGGGGATATGGAAGAAGAAATCTATATGAAGCAACTAGAAGGTTATGCTTTGAAGTGAAAGAAGGAGTTGGTATGCAAGCTGAAAAAGTCCCTGTATGGTTTAAAACAATCGCCAAGGAAGTGGTATCAAAAATTTGATACTTATATGCTGAGACTTGGCTTCACAAGAAGCAAAGAGGATCATTGTGTGTATTTTAAATTAATTGGTGATCATTTGATTTATTTGGTCTTGTATGTGGATGAAATGTTGTTGATACGAAACAACAAGGAGATTATCCAGGATATGAAAACTCAGTTGTCCTCTAAATTTGACATGAAGGATATCGATGCTTCAAATTTCATTTTGGGCATGGAAATTAAAAGATATCGGAAAAAGAGGAAAATCTGGTTAAATCATATAAAATATGTCGTGTAATATTGTAGAGGTTTAATATGTAGGAATGTAAACCATTCAAGTTTCCTATTCATGTTGGTGTAAAGTCATTTGTGGATCAGTGTCCCAAGACATAAGAAGAGGAGAAGGACATATCTTGTGTTCCATATGCGAGTGCAGTTGGCAGTTTGATGTATGCAATGGTCTGTACTAGACCGCACATTGCACATGCAGAGGGAGTTTTAAGCAGACATATGTCAAAACCAGGGAAGGAGCAATGGACAACAGTAAAAATGGTTTTTATGTATTTGTGTGGCACTGCTAGTTATGGATTGTGCTACCAAGGAAGACTAGGATTAGACATAGTGGTGGATATACATGTCTTTGTGGATGCAGACTGGGCTGGAGATATGGATCGTAGGAGATCTAAAAGGGGGGGTGCGTTTAACATGTTTGGAGGAGCACTAAGTTGGATGATCAAAAGACAGACTATAGTGGCACTTTCAACTACAGAAGTTGAATACATGGCAGCCACTCATGAAAGTAAGGAAGCAATATGGTTACAAATATTGTGTTCAGGTATTGGGTTGGTACAACAAGCTATAAGGATAGATTGTGACAGTCAGAGTGCAATTTTTCTGGCGAAGAACCTAGCTCATCATTCAAAGACAAAGCATATTGATATTCAATATCACTTTGTGAGAGACATGTTTGAAGAAAAGAAAGTATTGTTGATGAAGGTGGACACTTTGAAGAATGTTGCAGATTCATTAACAAAATCTATGAGCACTGAGAAATTCTCTTGGTGTATAGGATCCATGAACATTGCCTCCCTAGATTGTTCACTATGTAACCTTGTAACCCCCTTGTATGCAAAGAAAACAACAAGTGGGAGAATGTTGGGTATGTGTTATATTCTTTGCATGAGCAGTTGTTTATTTTTTGTGTCGTGCACACAGGGGGGTTTGAGGAAATTGTTTTGCCTTGGGAAACGTGTCACATTTTTGCCTCGTTTTTCATGTTTCCTTGATTTTCGTGTCCATTGTTGGGAGGTTTTTCGGCACGTGGTTTTTTGTCGATGATTTTATATTTCCGGTTAAGGAATTAGGGTTGTTGACTAATCCAGGTCATTGGGTTAGGGTTTTGGATGTCGTTGGCTCCTATATGCATATTGTATTGTAAACAATGTATCACTATGAATGAATATGGAATATGTTGGTCTTCCAGGTTTAGGTTTCCAGGGGAAAAATATCTGTGTAATGTTTGTATTTGCATTGTATATTTTATGTTCCTTTACTGAAAATTTGTTTGGAGTAAATATTGTACAAGATTAAAATCTACAGAGTTAACAAATGGAATATCATATTAAATATAATTTAAAATTTTCAAGATATATCTTAAATAAAATAATAATAATAATCAAAATATGCTCGACCACACATACACACATATTTTATTGCATTTACATTCCAATGTGTTTCATTGTTTCATTTCCAATTGTAATAAACACCATGATCATCAACTCTGCATTTGGCCAACTTAATTATTTTCAAGAACCATGTCAATGGTTCTATTGGAGTGTCATTTCACAATATAATAATTCATAGGAACTGAAAATTTACATATTTCTTTACACAATCATAGATCCATCTTAACACTTGATAGGTCCAATGTTAGGATGGATTTACGTTGATGTTTACCAAGTCATGAAATGGAATAATGATCTATATCTTAGTATTCTTCTATTTTGCACCAATACCTTCTTAGTGTTGATTTCCCTTGAATTATCGTGCACTTAACTGTCATAAGGGCTTGTTGTGATTCACGCACAACCAACAACTACCTTTCATCACGATTGCACTTGCTTATGGGATCATAGCTAACACTTGATATATAATTAGTCATTGATTTTTCTTTAGGTCATATCCACGTGTTGTCAATTTAGATAGATTAACCTCAAATCATTTGCACTATCTTGATTCCTTAGTCTCCAATCATATAGTTGGTTGTATTAGCATTTTAGTCATTCCAAGTGATCAATTTTTTTCGAGCATGCAATAACATCAATAATCAAATTAGACAAAGTTTAAGCACATCCAATCAATTGACTATTAGGAATCAAAGGGTATGGGTTCCTTGTTTAGTGTATTTTAGGCTAATATTGTAAACATATTATTAATTCTATTTAACCACTCTACCTAGTGTGTGTATGTGTGTGTGTGTGTGTGTGTGTGTGTGTGTGTGTGTGTCATTTCATTTGTAGTTGATTCACGAATTTTTGTTTGAGAGCTTTATCATACTAATTTACATCATCGATCTTGGAAAACCTTAAGTGCCAGATGGAATTTCCATAAATACTTGCTCTAGAACAATGATTAATGTGATTTTTTACTAGAACTTTGCAAAAATTCAAGGTTTCAACTACATTTCTGAAAAATTTATTTAGTGCTTAATCTTTTCCATCTATCTTTTCCCAACTATTCTTAAAAATTAAGCCACTCTACTAGCCTAATGTTGTTATATGTTTTTCCTTTGGTTCAATGGTTACACATTGTATTGTTTAGGTCATTTGTGCACTTTACAATTCATTTTTATTATTTTCAACATACTAATATTCCTCAAACTCCATGGACCACTTTTGCACTCTTCGTATTAAATCACCTTTAGATTACACTCAATTCAATGGTTGTTTATAGTAGTTTTTCACGTCATATTGACTCCATTGCATCTATTTTTCATTGTTTCACTTTGGCATGGCCCAATTCCTTTACTTTGATTGTTTCACTTTGGCATAGCCCAATTCTTGTGATCCCTATGATCTTTATAGTGGACCAACTAACATCCTTGAGTACATGGATCATGTTCATTAGTGTCAAATCATAAAAGTAGTGAAATATGGTAGTAGTATAAACAACCTAAATACCATTCAATGGTATCATGCCAAGCACTTTGTTCACTAAGTTTTATGAATACGTTGTAATTTTGTGTAACCCTACATAAGTTTGTCAAAGGAAGGAAAGTAAGTACTTATTTCAACATGATCAAAGTACCAAAGGTATAAGGTCAACCCTTCTCCACCTAATCACCCATTAACATACTTTTCATCCCAAAAAAAAAAAATGAAACAACTCCATCCTATGATGTACATCTGAGGAGTTAAAACTAGCTTGGTTGATTTTCCCAGACTTGTTCAAAAATTGTTTTTTTCAAGTTCTTCTTGTTGCCAGTTTCTTCTTAAGTTAAGTAGGAATTCCCAATAAAGGGTTGAGTTAAAGAGAGAAACCGATGTAGGTCTCTCTCAAATCATAAAAAATAAGGGGCTCCATTTTCTCGAAAGGGAAATTGAAAATGGAATGAAGGAAAATGGAAGATTGTAGTGCCTATCAAAACAAATGGCGACACTCTGGGTGAAGCCTTGAATCTATGTAATATGATCTCCACACATATTTTTGTAAGGGAGAACTCATCACAAAAAATCTCAAGAGAGAAACAATAGGTCCCTTATCTTGGATTCCAGGAGGACTTGGGTGATACAAAGAAGGACAAGTCCTTTCCTTTGATCGGATTGCTTTCAAATCATTTCTTATTCATATGATAAATGATTAAAGGAAAAGGTGATGGGAATATAACAAAAATGGAACATCAAGAATGTTGAGAATACAAGTTATTTTGCATTTCTCTAGTGTTTCTCTACTGTCAACGAGCATCCATAGCCCCAACGAAGATATTTTCATGTCCCATGTGATATGGAAAGCCTTTCCTCAAGCCTTTACCTTTCTAAAATTTGATTCTCTTTTGTTTAGAGAGAGGTAGATGGTGGGATTCTAGTTATCCTTTAACGCACTAGGGATGACAACTGTGATAGTGAGATTTTCTAACTTGATTATAGATGAGTGAACTTCTTGAGTTGCAATTTCTGGAATACTCTAAACGTCTCTTCCAAATTATTTTATTTCAGTTCACATAATGTAACAATCTATTCTTAAGTAGAGGATCTTGGTTCATTGTTTCGTTACTTTGTTCTTTTGTATTGATGAGCTATGTTCCTACACTAGATATGACTTGAGGTAATATATAACGAGGCTTACATGTTGGGGTGGTGTGTATTGGACACCATGTCACAAAAAATTTAGGTTATTGACATCAGGTGTGTTACAATTTAAATATATGACCAAGACTAAGGTACTAGAAAATCAAAATCAGGGTAGCATCTTTCAAGAAGGATCTAAAAAACCAAACACAAAAACACACTTGGAAGAAAATAGAACAAACTGAAGCAAAAGAAAAATAAAAGGGGAAGAAAGTCAAAAAAATATTTGTGTACAAGGGGTCAGCAGCCTTGAAGGCTAGCTGATATAGTGCTTAAGAATTTGGCCATTAATGGAGAGAGAATCAACTTCCATTTGAAGGTTTTTCAACTAGAAGGTGCCTTGACCAATATTTTCTTTGATAACGTAAGGACCAAGCCAAAGTTGTTGGAACTTCAAATGTTTCCCTTTATCTTCATGTGGCTTGTCCCATTTTTGGACTAAGTCCCCAACTTAGAATTCTTTCTCACGTATCGATTTCTTATCAAACCAAGGTTTCACTATATGTTGGTGAGTTTCAAACTTGCTTTTGGCTTTAGCTTGACTCTCTTCTAAACTTAGCAAGGTATTGATGCATCATTGAATGATGTGGCACTCTCTTCCTTGGGACTATTGGGTGATTTGTAGGGAAGGAAGATAGATATTTGAGGGTAAAACGACTTATTTCCCGTAAACAAGGAAATATGGAGAATTCCCTATGGAGGCCTTAGGAGTGAGGCAATCAACCCAGAGGAAATTAGATAAATTGTTGTGCAAATTTATCTTGTGATCAACCACGATTCATTTGAGGATATGGATTATGTTCTTGTTTGTGGATTCTGCCAAGACATTTCCCTGGGGGTAATAGTTGGCAGAATACTTCAAAATAATCACTTTCTCTAATGAAAACTCATATAATTTTAAAGATGAAAAATAAGTTGCATTATCAAACACTAGAGAGTTAGGAACTCTGAACCTTGTAATGATGTTTTGTTCAAGAAAATTAATCACTACCTCTTCATTTACTTTGACGAGTGGTACTGCTTCAATCCATCGTGTAAAATAATCGGTAGATTTGCAAGGCAACCTCCATGAATATTATATGTGACATATTTAAATATTTACAAGGAAGCCTCCTTCCTCCCCAATCCATACTCATCGCTTACATGAATGCACTTTCTCATTCATTCCACCACACTTAGGGCATGTCCCATCTAAGGAATATTTTTGATAAAATGTACAAACCTTTGGTCTTGTACACAAGATACTATGAATAAAGTATCTATATGACGATGTCATCAATATCACTGCGCATTCGTGCAAAAGGGTGTTATGAAAAACAAGAAAAATATGTGTGTGTGTGTGTGTGTGTGTGTGTGTTTGTGTGTGTGTGTCATAATAATAACCATACTCAATGCAATATCTACCAAAACATGTGTTATGAATTGTGTTTATTCGAACATACAGGGCATGCATTTATGGAAAGATCTTTGAGCCAAGTTAAGTGCACTATGTATTGTCTTGAATCTCTCATACAATTTTATCTGTGTAATGTCAAGAAAGTGTTTAATATGGGGTTCACAGTCCCTAGATCCCCTTCTCAATTTTAGTACTTATTTTTGGTTGGAAGAAGGCCTAGTGTTCTCATGCCAGAAATCTTGTACTAGTCCCTTAACTGCTCCAATTAACTTCATGCCAGAATGAGGTAACCTACCAATGAAGGCCCACAAATATGTTGGGCCACCTGTGTCAAGGCTATCTCGTCTATGAGAATACTTTCTAAGGGTTTTGAAATTGCATTTCATGAGGTGTGAGGTTTGTTGTAGAAAACGATGTTTTCTTGTTATCTTGCTAACAATTTATTGTGACAAGACACGTCGAGTTGCATTACAGTCTTTAGAATGAGATTTCTTACCAATTCTTTGAAAAACATCTACAAGGTTTCTAACAATATGATGACTTGTTTCTAAAATTTTGACTGTTTTAATGCCTAAAATTCTCCTAATAGTGGTCAAACTTTTAGATTTTAACAACAAAAAAAAAAAATTGACATTTAGCAGCATCAGATTTTGGTTCAAAATAATCTTTAATGATTTTATAAGAATGATAACAAATAGTATGGTTAGGTAACTTAACTTCAAGTGATTCTAGACCACTTTCATCGACTTGAATGTGTTTAGCATTTCTTCGCTCAATAGAGCTCAATCTAGGTAGGGACGATGAACCCCTATTATGGAACTCTTGACCTCCTTATTGTGGAGTTAACAATGTTGCAGTTCTTTCCCCTTCAATCACTGGCGGATCAAATCTGGGAGGAGAGTAGACATGGGATTGACTATTTTCTAGAACATTTGATTGTCCAACAAGAGGTTACACCACAAGAACTTCTTCACCACAATGTTGTACACCAGTTGACTCTCTAATTTCATCCATTGTATAATTAGCTCCAAGCAAATCCTCCATCATTTGGTCACCCACAAAAAGTTGTCTTGATGAAATATTGGATGGATTGGTCTCTACTAAACTCTTTCTCTTTTTTTGTGGTGATGGAGGAGAAATAACATTGGCATCTATTCCGCTAGAAATTGGATTTCCCTCTTCTAAAATCCTACACTTTGACATACGTAACTTTTCCTTTTATCTTTCTTCTTCTACCTTTTCGACCGGTTTCTCTTTTCTCAGGGACTTTCTTTCTCAAATTTCTCGATTCTCGATGTTTAAAGAGAAAAATTGGCTTCCAAATACCCCACCACAAATTTGTCTTTGTATCACACACCATAAGGCACAACTAACAATTCCAATTCCAAAGTGGACAATTTTGTCTTCATATTGCAAAAGAAGACACAACTAATAATTCCAATTGGATAAATTTATCTTGGTATTAGACAACTAACAATTCCAATTGGACAAGTTTTTCTTCCAATTCCAAGAAGACAAAAACAACAATTCCAATTGGACAAATTTGTCTTGTGATTCTAAGAAGACACAAGAAGACAAAAACAATAATTCCGATTGGACAAATTTGTCTTCCAATTCCAAGAAGACGCAAACAACAATTCCAATTCCACTTGGACAAAATTCTCTTCCAATTTTTCCCACAATGGTCTTGCAATAGCACATAATTGTCTATGAATCAAACAACAAGACTAAAATAATAAAAACATGTCTATGTGTGTTATTTGTGTGTGAAGATGTCAAGAATTCTATGTTGAGCTTGAGATAGATGAGGTAGTGGAGTGTGTTTGGCACCAAAAAATTCCTAGCAGGAATGCACGCGCGTTCCTAGAACGTGTACACACTAAAGCACATGTGCATTCTAGGAATGCACACGTGTTCCTGCTGGCATAAACAAGCAACAAATACAAGGATATCAAGTCACAAGAGCAGGTGCACACTCTTAATGCAATGGATATAGCATTTATTATAGACCAAACATCTTTAGGAATAAATATGTATAGGGGTATGGGGACAACTAGGACCTACGAGGTTAGGATTGAAATCATTTTCAAGCATAGGAAAATGGTTAGAGCACCAAGATGTGGGTGATGTGGGTGTAAGGGTTGTGGGGCCTTTAACAAGAGGTATATACATAGTTCAATCAGGGCTTGAGTGTAGAGGGGGTTAATGGTTGAGTATAGGTTATTCCTATGCGTATATGGAACTAGGGGGATCTAGGTCATGGTCTACATCAAGCTCTAGGTCATGGTCAACATCAAGCTCTAGGTCATGGTATAAATCTAGTTGTAGCTCTATGTCGTGGTCTAGGTCATGGTATAGGTATGTCATGGTCTACATGATGGTCATCGTATAGGTATAGGTCATGGTCCAGGTATTTCCATGTCTAGGTCTTGCTATGTCTAGGTCTAGGTCTATGTATTGACATGTATTGACATGGGAGAGGGTAAGACAAAGAGAATGAGAGAGAGTGAGGGGAATGGATACAGAAAGGGGAGGTAGAGAGAGAGAGAGTGAGGGGAAGTGGGAGAAAATATTAAGGGGGGGTTGAAAGAAGAAAAGAGATAAATGTGGGGAGAGAGAGGGATGTCGATACAGGGAGTAAGAGAGTGAGGATTAGATGCAAGAGGTAAAGAGAGAAGGGGGTAGAGATGGATTTTTTGAGAGTGTGACAGGGTGGGAGAGGAAGACCAAGAGGGGGGTAGAGAGAGAGAGGTGAGAGAGAGTGTGAGAGTGATAATAACAACAAGGAGAGAGAGAGAGGTGGTGTATGTAGGAGAGAAAGAGAGGAGAGATAGTGGGAGTGAGGGACAAAGGGGAAGAGGGAGGGAGGGAGAGATAGAGAGAG
>ML814961.1:23296-58057 GCA_009831015.1 Picea engelmannii | reverse complement strand
TTTGGTGGCTAACCAAAACCCATGAATACCAACTTGCTAAGCTACCCAATCAGTCACCCCAACAGTGGTCAAGTGAATTAGTGTAAGATCCAAGCAGTTATCTGAAATGAAAGAGATCTAATGCATACATAAGAAGGTTATAAAGATCATATATGACACATACCATGATACCTCGGACCAATTAACTCATGGAGCAAGAGCCCTCTCTGATGTAAGCCCAGGCCGGTAGTGATGGAGGCTGGTACTACTGACAGAACAAAGCTAGCTGAGAAGAAGAACATGGGTCCTCCAGGACCATGCTCAGGTCGCTCCTGCTCTCGGTACTCCATGTCTAGGACCGTGTGGGCCTCGAGACATGATCTCCTAGTTATCCCTAGATATCGGGGATAACAAGTTCTACAACATAGAAATTGACAATTGGAGTTGTGGACTATTTGAAATTTAAGGGTGTATGTATGTTACAAAGAATGGTTGTTGGATACCAAATATGTAATTTTATTAAGTAGATATATAGAGCATGGGGGTTGTCAGGCTGGCAGGCTAAAAGTTGGGCTTTTGTTGTTTTGTGCACTACAAATAGCACCCAGAGTTCCGCGACATAGAAATTGACAATCAGGCATGTGGACTATTTTAGATTTAAGGGTCAACATATGTAACATAGGTTCGTGGACAAAAGCATAAAAATACTAGAAATACCGAATTAGTTTTCTTTAAAAGAAGGGCTCTTGGACAAAAGAAATTGAAATATATGAAATTATAGGTTCGTGAACAGGAGAAATTATACATATCAAATATGTAATTTGATTAAGTAGATATATAGAGCATGGACGGAAGCTTCATTCCAGGTTGTCGGGGTGGTGCGCTAAAAATTGGGCTTTTGTTGTTCTGTGTCCTACAAATAGCACCGAGAGTTCCACGAAATACAAATTGAGAAGTGGTCTTGTAGACTATTTGAATTTTTGCATCGTGGGTTCTCGGACTGGCGGGTTGAAAATTGGGCTTCTATTGTTCTGTGCCCTACAAATAGCACCGAGAGTTCCACGATATACAAATTGACAAGTGGTCTTGCATACTATTTGAATTTGCTCCATTCCAGGTTGTCGAGGTAGCGGGCTGAAAATTGGGCTTCTGATGTTTCGTGCCCTACAAATAGCACCAAGAGTTCGGCGATATACAAATTTAGAAGCAACCTTGTGGACTATTTTAATTTTTGGATGGGGGGTTCTCGATCTAGCGGGATGAAAATTGGATTTATGTTGTTTCGTGGCATACAAATAGCACCTAGAGTTCCGCGATATACAAATTGACAATCGGATTTGCGGACTACTTGAATTTGAAGGGGCTTCCCGAATTAGTTTTCCTTTTAACATATGTTGGTGGACAAAAAAACAAAAAATTAGTATTGATGTATGTTACATAGGCTGGTGGACAAAAGTATGAAAAAAATAGCATTCCCGAATTAGTTTTCTCGTGTCCAAAAAATTCAGCATTCGCCAATTAGTTTTCTTTACATAGGTTTTATATATGGTGGTGGAAAAAAGGGCAAAAAGTATAGTACCAATGTCTGTTACATAGGGCGGTGGACAAAAGGACCAAATAAATAGCATTTATGAATTAGGTTTCTTTAAAACAGGGGATTCTTGAGACAGGAAATTGAAATTTATGAAATTATAGGTTCCTGGAGACCATAAACTATACGACTTAGCCAGTTTTTGGATCTCAGGTTCTCGGGCTGGGGACCTGAAAATTGGGCTTTTTTTGTTCTGTGTCCTACAAATAGCACCGACGGTTCCGTGATATACAAATTGAGAATCGGACTTGCGAACTATTTCAATTTGAAGGGGCTCGTGTGATGAATATATAGCCCAACACTTCCATGATGTACATTTTGCACCCAACAATTTTGTCATATACATGAGAGTAATTTATAGAAAATTATAACATTGTACCAAGATTTATAGTAATTTGTATAATTCTATTAAACTTGATACATTTTGCACCGAACAATTACGGAGTTGCGGGTTGGCGGAGTCGCAGGTTCACACTTTTCATGTCCAACGTGTTACGCGATATACATTTTGCACCAAAGACTTCCGTTATATACATTTTGCACCAAACAATTTCGTCATAAACATGAGACTGCAATTTATAGAATATTATAACATTGTATGGAGATTTATAGTAATTTATATAATGCTATGATATGTTTTACCTAATGAATAGTATAAACAATTATTTAAATTTTATTCAATATTTTTTTTTATAAGTAAGATGGTATAAAAGTCTGTCAAAATGAAGGAGTACAGAGAATTTCCATGGTTTCAAGCTGTAAATACTAAGTTGCCCTGAGGGGAAACCAGCTCAGCCAGTCGAACCGCTTCATACCTGAATTCTAAATTGTTACTGATGCAAAAAGAGTTCAAAATTCTGGCCCCTAATGGTGGTCGTTACAATTGTGGAAAGTGTAGATAGAATAATTATAATAACCATGGAGAAATGCATGAAAGTTCGCCATGCACATGACAAAACAACAGACACATCACCGGTATGAGTTGTAGTGTGGCGACACGACCATGCAGAAGGCACGAAATGTCATGTCCTCGGGAGGAGGCGGCTCCTCCTCGTCCGATGTCCAGTCCAATTGCATGGCGTCCTCGATCTGTGATGGCATGTGCTATTCCTTCTGGACGTCCTTCGGGCATGATGGAAGCCTCTTCTCCTCACGGTCTGCCTCTGTGTGGACCAAATTTTCCAGTGCCAACACTGGTGCCGAGGTTGTTGTTGGTTGGGTTGTTTTTTCTTGGGCTGCCTCTACTGGGAGGTGATGAGCACCTTGTAACGCAGAGAACAACTGCAGGATTTGAGAGGCTTTCCCGTCCAGGGTCTCGAGGAGGAACCAGAGGTCTTCCATGTCCCGACACAGGTCGAATACCAAGCTCTGCACTAGTGCAAGGCCTGTTTTCCACTCGTATTCTGGGTCAGCGTTGGAACCGTCTCGAGATTGGGGTTATCGTCACGAATTTTGACTGGCTTCTGGACCATCAATTTGAAATTGGGCATCGTGAGGCTGGTCCTAAAGCAACTGGGTGGTCGGAGAGTTGGGAGCAGCCAAAGGGCTTGGGTGTGAAACACATGTTGAATTGACTAAAGGTCCTGGGTTGTAGTCTAGTGAGGCCCCTGAGCAATCCAGCCCCTCCATTATGTTGGCAAGGGACGCAGCAAGGGGTAGGAGAGAGCGAGAATTTGAGTCGACTGTGTCAGGGAAGAGGATGAGGTGGTCGAATAGGAGGAGGATAACAGGGAGGGAGCAAGTGGGGGACGGAGGACCAGGCGGGGTCGGTTTGGCTGTCAGGCTGGCCCGCGTTTCGACTTCCCTCATAGTCGGGGCATCTTTGGGACAGTGGGAGAGTGAAAATGCACTAGGAACAGAGTAGGAGAGGACAAAAGCAGAGCAGGGAAAATTTGGGTAGGAGGCCAAGCTCTAAGAATAAAAACTAGGAAAGAATGAGCCATATGGAGCCGTTGGAGCAATTGAAATAGGTCAGGGAGCTGGTGAGGTTCCATAAATGGCCGCACGTGCAGAGTAAAGGCCCGGAAAGGGTGTTGGTCTGTCGAAAGGATGTGAAGGCAGAGCAGGATGCACTGAGAGTAATGGTTCCCTACCTCGAGCGAGCTAAAATTAAAGTCATGAGGCAGGTGGGAGGGAGTGGCATGTTGTCTTCACGTGGATAGCACCATGGAGGATCGATCATGGATGCTCCGCTCGATGTGTGTGATCTACTAGCACCCCATCCGCGGGAAAGGGAATAAATGCGACGGAGTACAGACACGTGGGTAGGAAGTTGATGTACATGGGTATGTGGGAAAAAGTTGGAAAAAATAGTGGTAATGTTTGTTACATAGGTTTGTTGACAAAAAACGAAAAAAAAAAATTAGCGTTCCTGACTTAGTTTTCTTTAAAAGAAGGAATCGTAAACACAATAGAAATTGAAATTTATGAAATGAAAGGTATTTACTTTTATACATATGAAATATGTACTTTTATAGAGTATGGGGATGACATTTTATAGAGTATGCATGGAGCCCTGAATTCATACTTAGTCAGTTTTTGCATCGCAGGTTCTCGGGCTGGCGGGCTGAAAAATGGGTGTCTGTTGTTCTGTGGCCTACAAAGAATACCCAGAGTTCCGTGATATACAAATTGAAAAGAAAAGTTTAGACTACGGGGAGGAAACTCGGACAAAACACCATGTATGTATCATTTCTCTGCAGTTTAGGTTTGTTGACAAAAAACAAAAAACAATTAGCGTTCCTAACTTAGTTTTCTTTAAAAGAAGGGATCGTGGACACAATAGAAATTGAAATTTATGAAATGAAAGGTATTTAATTTTATACATATGAAATATGTATTGTTATAGAGTATGGGGATGACATTTTATAGAGTATGCATAGAGCCCTGAATTCATACTTAGCCAGTTTTTTGCATCGCGGGTTCTCGGGTTGGCGGGATGAAAATGGGTGTCTTTTGTTCCATGGCCTACAAAGAATACCCAGAGTTCCGCAATATACAAATTGACAAGCGGAGTTCGGACTATTTGAATTGTAAAAAATAGTGGTAATGTCTGTTGCATAGGTTTGTTGACAAAAAACACAAAAACAAATTAGCATTCCTGGCTTAGTTTTCTTTAAAAGAAGGGATCGTGGACACAATAGAAATTGAAATTTATGAAATTAAAGGTTTCTTGATAGCTTAATTTATACATACATAATATGTAATTTTACAAAGCGGAGCCCTTATTCCATACTTAGCCAGTTTTTGGATGGTGGATTCTCGGGATGTCGGGCTGAAATTTGGGATTTTGTTCTTCTATGCCCTACAAAAGGCACCGATAGTTCCGCAATATACAAACTGACAATCGGACTTCCAGACTATTATACTTTTAAGCGCATGTCCAAAAAATATAGCATTGGGCCTCTGTTGTTCCATGGCCTACAAAGAATACGCACAATTTCGCAATATACAAATTGACAAGTGGATATCGGACTATTTCAATTGTAAAAAATAGTGGTAATGTCTGTTACATAGGTTTGTTGACAAAAAAAAAAAAAAATTAGCATTCCTAACTATGTAGTTTTACAAAATTTTCTTTACATGGGTTTTACATACGTTGGTGGGAAAAAGGGCAAAAAGTATAGTACCAATGTCTATTACATAGGGCGGTGGACAAAAGGACCAAATAAATAGCATTCCTGAATTAGTTTTCTTTGAAACAGGGGCTCCTCGACACAAGAAATTGAAATTTATGAAATTATAGGTTCCTGGAGACCATAAACTATACATAGAAAATACGTAATTTTTTAAAGTAGATATTTACTTTTATACATATGAAATATGTACTTTTATAAAGTATGGGGATGAGATTTTATAGAGCAAGGACAAAGCCTTCATTCCATACTTGCACGGAGGCCTAATTCCATACTTAGGAAATTTTTGGATCGCGAGTTCTCGGGTTGTTAGGCTGGAAATTGGACCTTGGTTGTTCCATGGCCTACAAAGAGCAGCCAGAGTTACGTGATATACAAATTGAGAAGCGGGCTTGCGGACTATTTTAGCATTCGCGAATTAGTTTTCTTTACATAGGTTTTACATACGGTGGTGGACAAATGTACAAAAAATATAGTACCAATGTCTGTTACATAGGGCGGTGGATAAGAGGACCAAATAAATAGAATTTCTGAATTAGTTTTCTTTAAAACAGGGGCTTCTGGATAGAAGAAATTGAAATGTATCAAATTATAGGTTCCTGGAGAGCATAAACTATACATAGAAAGCAAAAAACATTATTTTTTAAAGTAGATATTTACTTTTATACATACGAAATATGTACTTTTATAAAGTATGGGGATGATATTTTATAGAGCATGCACGAAGCCCTCATTCCATACTTGCACGGAACCCTAATTCCATACCTAGGCAGTTTTTGGATCCCGGGTTGTCGAGCTGTCGGGCTGAAAATTGGGCGTGTGTTGTTCCATGGCCTACAAAGAGCACCCACAGTTTCGTGATATACAAATCGATGAGCGAACTTGTGGAATATTTTAATTTTAAGGGTCTTTCTAGAAGAAGTATGAAGGACATGTGGTAAAGATGCAAGAAATGGCATACTCTCTATACATTTGAGTACAAAAAAAGTAGTGAACAGAATTTTATGACATTTATATAGAAAAAAAATGGAACGTGTTACATATTCCTGGAAATTTAAATAAACATATACATATATATGTGAAATATGATATCTCAAATTTGAGTGAGTCATTTATGTCATACTTTATTTTGAAAATGACCAGGCCAGAGAAAAAATGCATAAGAAAAAAAGAGAATTGAGATAAAATAAACAGAATGAGTTCACATTCAGCATAGCTGAAGGTAAAAATATAGGAACACATAAATATATAAGAAGACAAAAGAATAGTTTTATTTGGAATATATGAAAAAAATAATAGTTTGTTACATATCCATGGAAATGTAAATGTGTTTGTAATATAGACTGGGATTGGCGCTCCCACGGACCATAACAGAAATATGTACAAGAAATAGGACTGTGGAAAGAAGTTGGACACGGTAGAATGTAATACCTGAAAAGTAGAAATGGGAAGATTAGTTTTTGGCTATAGATTTCTACTCAGAAAAGTTGGAATAACTGGATTGATAAAGAAAGGACTATCACTATACACTTATAGGGATGGTACATATAAGTAATTTTGGTATTTGCTTGGTCATGCCTTTCCGTGCTAGTTTTGTTGGGCGGCCCGCTTGAATAACTGGGTTAATAAACAGAGGATTTATGCATTTTCCTATTGGATTTTGTCAGTGACCCACTTCAAGTTCTCTTCAATATAGCTTCGCAAGGGGGTGACGTTGATGTCATTGCGGATTTGAATGCTGAAAATTTCATTTTCTAATTTTGTTAGATCAATTGAAAGTTTACACAAAGCTTCATGAATGTCTCCATTTTGTATTGAATACCAGACTAGCCAGTTGTCCACCTCTTCTTCATGATATTCAACAATCCTATAAAAATTTTCTAAAGACAAGGCCTTCAAATTATCAACTTGTTTATCGAAAGCTTGCTTGGTTAACGCCAGCGAGTTGAGGATTAAGCTAGGATCCTGGAAGTCGTTTGTGTTTCCTACTAAGTCTATTTTGGTGAGGTTTGTGAATAATGTTTCTTTCTTTGATATTGCTTGCTCACATGATTTGACGATGAGATACAGGTTCTTCACTTTCTCTTTACAGCATGTTTATAATTGAGTGAGCCGTTTTTTGGACGGGAGATCACGTTGTCTTCTTCTTGTCTCTGGAATGTTGTTGACATGAAAGGAAAAAGGGATGACTGTGTGCACATAGAAATTTTCTTCATTTTTTAAATCCGTTTGCAGAAGTAGGAGCAACTTATGTGCCCTGCTCCCCAGGGAATCCATATTTTGTGATGTTTCCCAGGCCTTAGTAATCAGTTCCATTCTTTTGTTGATATTTTTCTCCACATATCCTCTATAGGACGCGAGGACACTGGATGACCCTTTTAGATTTGTTTCAGGGGTGCACATAGTCGCAGGCATGGCTATTTTCCTCTAATTCCTTAATCTAGTTCTTTAGTCTGGCATTTTCGGCTTCAATGACTGCAACGAAATCATGAAGAGCATCTCTAGTTTCCATGTGAAGTTGAGAGATTTTCGATGGCTACATATTGGCAAGGTCAAGTTCTGAACGATGTTTTCTTTTCTTATTTTTTACATCTATCTTTTCAATGATTAATTTTTTTGATTCGGTTTCAAAAGCAGCACTCTGGAATACAAAGGATTCATCTTCGTCAAAAATTTCGGTATCAACCATGTCCATTGAGAAAGTATGTTGATTTGGGTCTTTGGGTTGATCAAGGTTGCAGAATATGCTTTCCAGATCAGCATCAAGATCCATGTTTTCACTGTAAATTTTGGGCTGCTCCGCCTCCCCTACAATTCCTTCTTCTGCATAGGTAGCTTATGAGGAAGATGTTCAGTGTATCTCTACAAAACTGTTGTGGAGCTACTACCAGTAGTTTATGAAAATGTTGGTTTGCTCCAGACACTGCTTGAAATGAAGAAATGGAGGGGACAATATGACCCCCCGGAAACATTGCTTCAATGCGTGCGAATGGAAAATCTCCTCATTAATGACAATATCTATGCGTGTTGTATGGTGACATATTAGAAGTAAAGTTTAATTATTGCATACTTAGAAGTGCGAAGGTGGGGGTTACAGTGAAAAACATTTAAGGATTGGAGGTTTCGTGAACGAACCAATCTGGCAGCATGCGAATGACATTCCATGGTATTTGAAATTAAGAGTGGGAAGAGATTGGAGGTTTCGTGAAGGAAGAAAGTTGCTGGCATGTGAATGACATTCCATGGCATTTGAAATTAAGACTGGGAAAGGATAAGAAAAGCCTTCGCAAAAATTGCAATAATGGCAGAACTTCTCGAGCCTTGCACGCATCAATGACAGCTTAGACACTGCCTGCACGATGACCTGTTAGCATTAAAGATTTAGAAAGAAGACATATATATATATATATATATATATACACTATTTCTTATTATGCACACGTGTGAAGGTGACCGGCACGGGGAAGAGCAAGCAAGCAAGCAAGGAAGGAATGGCCAAGTCTAAAAGTGCATGGTGAAACTGTTGAGTGTTAGCATGAGTCGGAATTGTTCAGCTAAGCAAACCAAAGGGCTCAGTCTGACTGCCAGTGCATATTTCATAATTCATGTGCAACACCAACTCTGCAGTTACCATATGAGTATGTGTAGAAACGAGGCAAAACTAAAAATGTACTTCATGAAGTATGGACAAGAGATTTTATAGATGTGGGATGGCGAGTTCTCGGGTGGGCGGGCTGAAAATAAGGCCTCTATTGTTCGGTGTTCTACAAAATATAGCACACACAGTTCCATGATATACAAATTGACCAGCGGACTTGCGGGGTGGCTGACATTTTATAGACCATCCACAGTTTCTGGATCGCGGGTTCTCGGGT
This sequence comes from Picea engelmannii, assembly GCA_009831015.1. Classification (NCBI taxonomy): domain Eukaryota; kingdom Viridiplantae; phylum Streptophyta; class Pinopsida; order Pinales; family Pinaceae; genus Picea; species Picea engelmannii. Next base: position 48,977 of record ML814961.1, on the reverse strand, counting down.
TGGCGTGGTCAAAAATAGGGCTCTATTGTTCGGTGCCTTACAAATAGGTTATGATAATAAATTGACAAGCGGATTTGCAGGCTGGTCAACTCAACATTCTATTCCAGGCGTGGCGTGCTCCCACAAACGAGCAATACATACTTGCGGGTTGTACATTGGGCCGATTTCCATCATATAGAAATTGGTTTCTCAGGTTGGCGCGGTAAAAATTGACTAAGCAAAGCAAAGGGCTTTGTCTGACTCCCAGTGCACATTTCATAATTCATGTGCAACACCAACTCTGTGGTTACCAGATCAATATGTGTAGAAACGAGGCAAAACTAAATATGTACCTTTATAAAGTATGGACATGAGATTTTATAGATCATGTACCGATATCGCATTCCATACTTGTGGGTTCTCGGGCGGGGGGGGTGGTCAAAAAATAGGCCTCTATTGTTCTTTGTTCTACAAATAGGACATACAGTTTCGTGATATACAAATTGACAAGCGGACTTGCAGGATCGCTAAGATTTTATGGACCATGTACAGTTTCTGGATCGCGCATTATCGAGCTAGCGGGGTTAAAAATGGGCCTCTATTGTCTGGTCCCTAGCAAATTTCTTATGATAATAAATTGACAAGCGGATTTGTCGGCTAGTCGGCTCAACATTTGTCAATTGACAAGTGGATTTGCGATTTGGTCGGTTGTACATTCTACTTCTAGTCATTTCCGCGATATCCAAATTGGCAGACTCCAGGGCTCGCAGGCTCCCAAAAATGAGCACTACATACCAAATATGCACAGTTCCCTTGTTCCATACTTAGTCACTTATTTGGATCGCGCACTTGCGGGTTGTACATTGTGCCTCTAATGTTTTTTGTCCTGCAAATAGCAGTCATAGTTGGGCGATATACATATTGACAAGTGGACTTGCGGGTTGGCTGGCTCAACATTGCATTTCTGATGTATGGTGGACGTGCAGCGTAGCGGCCTCTTGGTGAAAATAAAAATAAAAATAAAAAAAACATACCTGGAAACAAGTTTGACAAATACAGAGAAAGTAAACGAAAAACTGTTTACTATGGAACACAGGCAGAAAAAGAATGCACCTTTGAATGAATTCCTCTACATCTCTGGGTAGGATTTATTTGCGTCCTCTAGTTTTCCTCTATGTTTCTATCAACAAAAGTACAAAACAAAAGGGATATGAACATAAGTTTAGATTTTAAGAAAAAGGCAACTACTATGTACATATACAAAAAAAAATAGAATAAGATGAATAGAGTCACAAATAGTTTTTGGGAGGATGTACCTTTTTTTTTTTTTTTGCACAATGTATATCTTATAATTCGAGTAGAACAAGGTCTGTATGCTCACCAAAACAATATGTGTAGAAACGAGGGATACAGATATGCTTTGAAACATAGAAATATGAGTTTGCAATAAGTTTGATGTATATGTCATAAGTCAAGTGCAATACCAATTGTATCGTGATCAGACCAATATGTGTCTAAGACAAATAAATTGTATTGAGGAATGGGCACATTGGACTAGACATGGTCAATAAGTGTGTTTTGCATATGGCCTGTGTTGTTCAAAAGAAAGCGGAGACTGTATTTGCACATGTAGTTTTTCAATTCTTTTGTTCTGCCAGTATTTTGTAGCATGTTAATATTGAAGTCTCCTACAAGTACAATGGGTTCTATTGAAGTCTCCTACAAGTACAATGGGTTCGTTCAAATGGAAATGGCCAAATGCATTGGAAATAAAATGTACTATGTTGGAGAATGTTGCATGGGGAGCAGCATACAGATTCAGTATTGCAATTTCTGTTTCATGGGAAAAAAAAATTGCAAGCACCAATTCAACATTCTTTTCTTCGATATGTATATGGTCCAAAATTGCTACATATTTTTTCACCAGTATCATCACCCCATGTGTAATGTAACTTGATATGCAATTGTGATTTGGGAATTGTTTATTCTCCATGCATAATGCCATGTGTGTTTCCTGCAAACACAGAATATCAGATTGCATTAAATCATAGTCATTCAGTATATCATCCATGTGTGCACTTTAGTTGTGTGTGTTAAGCGAGAGAATTGATACAGATGAATTTGTTTGTATGGATTGGTAATCATAATGCAGTTTCCATTTTTCGATGGTCCTAAGTCTTCCATCTCAATATCAACTTTATGTTTCACTTTGAAGTTATATTTTGTGAGAGGACCTAGTAAATACAAAGAGTCTATGCTTCTGACACAGAACAGTGTTGTGTATACAAGTCCATGTATCCGAATTCCAACAGGCTGAAATGCAACATTATCAAGTGTTAGTCCTTGTGATCTGTGGACTGTACGTGCACATGCAAGTTTAATGGGAAACTGTTTTCAAATCTTCAGTCGACCTTTCTTTGTTGATGTCGATATTGGCTTCGATATTCGCAAAATAGGTGTCCAATCGCTTCCAGTGTTTGAATTATATAGATAAGACAACTTGCTTGCTTATCACTTGCCTATATGTGGTTCATGGAATTTAATCCAAAGGACATCCACTTTTTCTGTCTTTGTATAGCCTTTCAATATTTCATCTGCACCATTCACCAAGCCATCATGTGAATCATAGTTACAGGCATATATTTCAACTAGCATTTCTAATTTTAGTACAAGTTGCAAAGGTAAAGTGACTGAATGTTCATGACGTGGAACATTTCCATGGTTGTCCTCTTCTAGGTCAATCGAATTGATGATGATATCATCGTCAGGCATGAGCGACAGCATGTGGTTGTTATGCTTTGTAACATCCTTATTTTTGTAGAACAGGTAAGGGAACGTTGGGTCTATTGGTGCAGGTCGTAAGCACCTCAAATTGATATAGGTCAAGTCATCATATGTTTGGTTGTTTGTGCGCATTCTATTCAGAATTGTAATGAATGTTTCATTTGTCTGACGCATTGTAGTATGCAACTCAGAGCATTTAATATTGTCTCTCCAGAAGTCATAGGTGATTGTTTCCATGTTAACGGTAGGTTGTTCAAATATCAAATAATCCTGGATGGGATGTGCCTAGTAAAGATCCCCACAGAATATCATGTCAATGTTTCCAAAGTATTTCGTCTGCACATGTTTTATGCTTCTTAATCGATTGTCAATGGAATACAAGAACCGACTCCCAATCAAAGATGCTTCATCTATAAATACAAGTTGGATTTCCTCGTAAAGGTTAGATAATGTATCCAACATTTCCTTGCTAAGTGGAAGAAACTGTGACTTGTTAAAAGACATTAAAAATGCAGAGTGGATTGTTGTTCCACCAGCATTGTATGCATCTTTTTCTGTGTACGCAACTATTAGGCCCTTTGGTTTCATAGGATCAGAGGAATTGTTTGAATCATAGATTCATATAAGCATTTGGAACAATGCTTTCATTGTGAATGTCTTGCATGTTCCTGCTCCACCTGTAAGGAACACATGCACAAGACTGTTCATGTTCAAGCGTTTTTTAAGAGAAATTTCCTTTAGAATTGTTTGTTGTTCGTGATTCAATAGATGTCTTATTATGTGGTATTCATTATTTTCAATTAGGAAAGGATGTTTTGTAACTTGAAAACCAAGATTGATATGTTTTTCACTTCCAGCCGTTGGAGGACAAGGCAAATCCGCTTGTAATTCATAGGACTTGGAAGGAGTTCTGATTGTTTTTGGGTTTTTGAATGTCTCATCATGATCACCGGGGTTTTCTAGGTCATTAAGTGCAACTTCTAGATTGCCCCATGTTGGATTAACATTGTAGGTAAGTCTAGCTTCATTGATGTGCACTATAGTCTCAAATGCAACATACGCAGCCTCCCATGTAGAGAAGTTATGTATTAATGTCTGTTCGTTTTCATCGAATGGAATGTATAGCAACAGTTTTTCTCTACAATAGTTTTCATAGTCACAATGTTTATTGTATTTGACAAATCGTATCACAGAGGGTTTTTTTCTTTTTGATATGGGTGTACCATTTTTTTTGTAATGTGATATGAATTCTGCTAAGAATATATGCCTAATAGGAGATGGATGTTGGACGTAATAATCAATAATAGAGTAGCATACCACGTCCTCTGAATTTTCAGGCTCTTGTTGCAGCAAAACCGGTGGTTTAAGCACAAATGTGCATTTTTCAGGTGGAGATGTGTTTATGAAGACACATTTTCTTGAACTACAAGTGAGGGGCAAGGAAAGGGCAATGTGAACTGCTTGCTAAGAAGACATTTGTTGAAGATTAAGCAATGTATTGCCAAGTGTCAGTATCATTTGTATCGAATCAATATGACTTATTTCATGTTCTTTGTGTATTTTTCTGAATGCACTTGTCATAGATTTTTCAATCTTCGTCATATACGAGGTACAGTACAATGCGGCAGCGTTTTCATTCAGCATGTACTATGCATCTGTATTTTCTTTCGACATAACTGGCATGTCCTTGGAGAAATTGTTGTTCCAAATATGGTAGAGTTTTCATTTAAGGAAAAGTGTTGGTTGCCTAAGCATACATTGTATGGCTTGGATGTACTCATCTTCTGATATATTTACCTGTGTCAAGAAGGCATCAAAGCTCATCATTTCATCAAATCCCCCTTGTTCTCTAAAATAACTGGTTGTATGATTCTTGTAGCTCTCATTGGCGGCATAGGAAAGTTGTACCTACAATGTGAGTTTTTTCGTTTTCTACAACTTCTTGTATGGTAATGTCTATGGACTTTCGCAAGTTCTGGATCCAAATGATCTGTGTTGCATATTATGTATTTATCCACAAATTGTTCGATCTCTGAATTGTTATCAGCTCCATAGACCGGTGCACCCTCTATCCACAACAGTGTGTGGTCATGTTCATTTCCCCTATTCTGGAATTCAGTCACAAAAAAGTAGTCCGATATTTTTCCGAAAAAAGTTTCATCATGGCATATCAATTGTCTCAAAGCATTTATTCTATGTCTATAGTATCGAGTACATGTCACCGGGTCTTTTCTTATGAGGTAGTCAATGTCGTTATTTTCCAGTGTAGCGGTTTCTTTTTTACGTTTCTTGTTCCTATGCAGGTCAGATACGGCAGCCACCAACGGATCCCAGCAATGCTCTACACTTGTAAATGTGATGAAAAATGTTGGCGGGCCCAGTTGTCGGATCATTGCAAAAATATTTATTTTTTTTTGTTGCAAATAGTCAGGAGAGGTGCGGATGTTCTTGAAATATATGTATCCAATATCAGATTTCAGAATTTTTTCTAGGTTTACTTTGTACTTCACATCCTTGGCCAACAACTTTCTTCCTTGTAACTGGCCTTTTCTTATTCCGACCCACATGTAGGATAGAACTTGCTCTATTATTATGCCCATTGTTTTGAAAAACAAATTTGTTATGTGATAGGAGAAGCAACCACTTGAATGTAGCAGCTCCCATCAGACTATTTTATGATAACTGAATCATTCTGTAATATCAGTTCCACGTGGATATCCATAGAAGAGTGTTGGAAAGTTCATTTCCTCGGCGAATTTGTCCTTGAATATTCCAAGTGGATGTTGCCCCTCGCCAGGTGCAATTTCGACAATTTTATCTTGCAAGTCACGAATGCACTGTGAATCAGTGAATCCATGCACCAATGTCTCAGCAGGTGTTTCATTCTCCGATTCATCACCTGTATCAAAATCACTAGGATTTTCGAGAGTGTCTGCAGAGTTGGCATGTTCTTCTACAAGAACACTATTCCAATTGCCATTTATACAAATGTTCTTTACTTTGTACAGGGCCCTGGAACATAATTCCTTTAATGCTTTTATAACAGCATGCACACGTACTTTGCCTGTCTGATATGAATTTTTGTATCGTAAGCATCTTTTCAAAGCCAGAGCAATTGTAATTGTATTGTTAATGAATTGTGGCAACGCTTTTTGCACAACATCTAATTGAACAGGCACATTACTAATTGACCTTGTTAAGCCCATATGGGGTCGTTTATAGCCCCAAGGTCTGATTTGAGCAAATGCAATTTGTAGAGACACAAGTCTCTCCTCAATTTACGTAAGTGCACTTACATCTGCTAGTGGTGTATTACATCTTATTTGCTCAAGGGTTGCAAACTGTGGTAGTTTTCCATTTTCAACCGATCGTTTGCATGGAAGACAAACTTTCCCACTGGAAAATGGTTTATCATGCGCTGTCAACCGGAGGTATTCTGCTTGCAAATCAGGCATGAAAGACTTACTATTTTTTGAAAAATTCAGTTGTTCACAAATTGCACATGCAATCGAAGGAGTGTCTTTCATTTGTTTCATGTAGGTCTGTCTTACATTTTTCTTTCACAGGGAAGTATGGGTACAAATTGTTTCTTGGTTTTCATTGGTACTACTGCATGGTGTTGCTTCTAGACCACAAACTAGCACAGTTGCATGACCATTGTGGGATATGTGATCGCACATGTTTATGTTATGTTATGCACGAACAAATTTCTTTGCATTGTGATATGTGAGTTTCTCTCTAAAAGGAAGTGTAGCAATGTATTTTTTTCTCTCGTGTATGACCTTTTTCAAGTTGTGGTAACTTACTCTAGGTTTCTTTCCCAAGGGCAGGATGAGCTGGTGGCAATTGGTATGAATTTCACTCTCACCCAGCTTCTCAGAAACTACTTTACGTTTTTTGTTCAAGGCCTCTATGGCCTTATCACAAGTTGGACGAATTTGACGAATATTTTTTTTCAAATTGTGATAACTTACTCTATGTTTTTTGTTTAAGCCCTTTATGGCCTCATCACAACTGTCATGAATTTTCTGCATGTTTTTTTTGTTCAAGCCCTGTCTGCCCATATCGCAACTAGGAGGAGTCTCGTTTTCACTAAAAAACATTCCATGTGTATGCAGATTCAGTGTCGTTTGGGTGGCATGGACAATGAACCATGATGGTCGCAACGCGGCCCCTTCACCACCCACAGGTCGGAAGGTCCACGCGCTCACACAGGATCTTCTTCCTTCTCGGTCGGAAGAACTCTAAGGTTCTTCTGATTCCCTATTGGGAAATCCGCACCCAGAGTTTTCTTCTCGGGATCCCCCTTCCTTGGCTTATCGGAGGATCGGAACTCGCGGCCTTGTAAGTTCTCTGTTGATCACTGGGTTCTAGAATCCCCGAGACCCGAGATATCAGTCAACCCTGACTTCCTTTTTCCTCTATCGGGACTTCGCTCTATCGCGACTTCGCTCCTCGCGATACCAAGAAATCGGTTCTCCAACTCACGAGTCCCGAGACGCTGAAACTCGTGTTCTTGCCACTTGCGACTTCGCTACTCGCGAGGTTGAATAACTTCCACGTTGACTTCTGATGCCTGAGATGCCGAAACTAGCGATCTCACCACTCGCGACTTCGCTACTCGCGAGGTTGAATAACTTTCACGTCGACTTCTGATGCCCGAGACGTTGAAACTCGTGATCTCCTTCTGATTCTTGGCACTTATCCGGCCGAGTGATATAATGGGCCACGATCCCTTGGAGTCAATCCCCGGATGTGGTCGTAACCTCCTCGCACTTCCGTGAGAATCCGACGGCCCACGGAACTTTGTGAAATCTCCTCCAAGATCTCGTTCGTTCGTTCTCCCTTTGATGATTCTGCCAAAGGAAGAAGTGTCTCCCCACGAGACTCGTTCGCCCACTCGCCAACCTGCGATGCTTCTCTCAGGATTTCCACGACAGCTTCCCTGCACGTACCCTTCAGTGAATTCAAAGGTCTATTCCTCCTGAGCTTTTCCCCAACTTCAGTCTTCAAGAAGAAATCTTGCAAGCACTCCTTGCGGCAAATCTCCAACAATGCTTAAGTGTTGAAGGCACTCGACTCTGTGCACTCCTGCAACAGCAGTCTTTCAACCCCCTTACTCAGGTTTGCAACCCTGAGGCTTTCCCTTAGCTTTCACACTCCTTGCACGGCACTGTGCCTAACTGCACCTTCGATGAAATGAGGACAAAATCTTTCTCTAAATGAACCCTTCTGTCAACGCACACCTTGCGGACAATTCAACTGCACTCCTTGCAGGAATCTTCTGGCTCAAATAGAGAAACAATTAAAACTCATTCACATTTCCTCTCAGATTTCAACTCAACCATGAAATCACATACACAACATATAAAAGAAAATGCATGACAGGAAGCAAACATTCATGAGCATAACATTAATACACAGAGAAACAAAAAAAACCATGAATCTAAATCAAATCTTTCTTCTATTAATTCAAATGTCTGTACATGGGTGTTTTCATACAGTTCTATGCATGCTCTCTTCAACAATGTTGCTTCATAATAATCTTACAATGTACAAGGAGGGTGTCTATATCTTGTTTCCCTCTTGTGCTCTAAGCTATCAAATCTAGAATTAAATTCCTATCTAACTGCATTAACTATATTAAATGTCGACTATCTACTTAAGGACGAGAGCTATCCACTCAAGGTCCATTACAATACACAAGTGTGCTTCATTAAATCCACACATTAATGTTTGCGCAACAATATCAAGGTGTTTTCAAAATTTGTGTTGGCGTTGTCCAGTTGTCTCTTGATTTCCACGCTGGCTCGCTTGATGTGTTGGCGATGCTCCTGCATCATACTCCTCGGCTTGAAAACTTCCATGGGCTCCTGTCCATGAGCTCCTGCACGGTTTGTCCATGCTTCTGTATTTTCGCTTCAGTCTCCCAGCTGGCATCTTCCACTGGGTGATTCTTCCACTTGACCAGATACTCATAGTATTCTTTTCTTCTGGTCTTTTTGCCCACTCTCTTGTCCAGTATGCACTCCATCCGCGGATTTTCTGCTACTGGTAATTGTTTCATCCACTGGATCACTGGTTCCTCGGCTCCAGTCTCTGCTTCTCCAGTTTTGTAGGGGTACAAATCTGCTATATTGAATATCGGAGATATCCCAATGCCATCCGGCAACTCAATTTCATAAGCATTTTCTCTGAATTTTCTCAAGACCTTGCATGGCCCGATTTTCTTCATTTTTAACTTATTGTATGTTCCCCTTGGGAACCTTTGCTTCCTCAAGTGTGCCAGAACTAGATCACCAACTTCAAACTGAAGTTGTCTCTGATGCTGATCTGCTCTACGCTTGTACTCCTGACTTGATTTCAGCAGTCGCTCCTTCACCTGACTGTGAAGTTCCTTCATTGCCTCAGCAAATTCCTCTTCACTAGCACTGCTAGTCGCAGTCTGTTCTGAATCCCTCAGTTCAGAAACTCCTCTCGGCTGCACTCCATACACAATCTGAAATAGACTTCTTCCTGTGCTCCGATTCACCGAATCATTGTATGCAAACTCTGCCTGTGGCAATATGCAGCTGCTATGGTGCTCTATCACCAAGCTTCTCAGCAAGTCTCCCAGACTTATGTTGACCACTTTTGTTTGTCCATATGTCTAAGGATGATAAGCAGAACTAAATGCCAAGTTAGTTCCTAGCTTCTTCCATAAGGTCCTCCAAAAATGCCCTATGAATTTAGTGTCTCTGTCCGAAACTATGCTTTTCGGCAATCCATGAAGTCTAACGATCTCTTTGAAAAACAGATTTGTGATATGAGTCGCATCGCTGGTCTTTTGGCATGGAATGAAGTGTGCCATTTTAGAAAACCTGTCCACAACCACAAAGATTGAATCAACATCTCTTTGTGTCCTCGGCAACCCCAGTACAAAATCCATGCTTATCGCCTCCCATGGCCTCTCTGGTATGGGCAATGGCCGATAAAAACCTACATTCTGCTTTCTCCCCTTCGAATGTTGGCAAACCCTGCATCTGTCAACGAACCTCTTAACATCTGCTCGCATCCCTGGCCAAAAATATGATTCGCTCAGCTTCGCGAATCTTTTGTCATGGCCAAAATGTCCTGCTAATCCACCACTGTGCTTTTCCTTTAACAAGTTCTCCCTCATGGAGCAATTCAGAACACACAGTCGATTGCCTCTGAACAGCAATCCTTCTTGGATCATATAATCTATCCATGGGCTTCTATCTCTGAGAACTAGATTCTCATCTGCTTCATATGCTTCCCCAAAATCTGCATCATCTGCATACATGTCCCTGAGATTATCAAAACCCAATGTTTTGACTCGAAACTCTGCAGCAACAAACACTTTCTGCTCAAAGCATTAGCCACTTTGTTAGCAGTACCCAAAATATGTTTGATAACAAATGTGAAATTCTACATATACTCTACCCATTTTGCATGTTTCTGATTCAACTTCTCTTGTTGAGTCACAAACTGTAATGCATGGTTATCACTCTACAATGCAAATTCTTTTGGGATCAAGTAATGCCTCCACTTCTTCAGCGCCTGTATGATAGCATAAAATTCTTTATCGTACGTGGAGTATTTCAACTTTGCCTCATCCAGCTTCTCACTGAAATATGCAATCGGTCTGTCTTCCTGACTCAGGACCGCTCCTATGGCAAACCCGCTTGCATCACATTTCACCTGAAATGCCTTCTGAAAATCCGGCAACACCAGAACCGGTTGTTCTGTGATCTTCCACTTCAACAGATTGAAGCTCTTCTCAGCCTCTGTTGTCCAATGAAAAACCTTATGTCGCTTCTTCACTGTATCCATCATTGCTGCGCTAATCCCACTGAAATTCCTGATGAACTTTCTGTAGAAACTAGCCAAACCATGAAAACTTCTCACCTCGAACACATTTCTCGGTGATGGCTAATTCTTGATCACTTCCACTTTATCTGGATCCATCCTCAATTCATTTGCCAAAATAACAAAACCCAAGTAAATGAGCCCTGTCTTCATAAATGAGGACTTCTTCATATTAATTAACATCTTCTCCTGTTGTAGCTTCCTCATCACAATGGCCAAATGCTTCAGGTGTTCAGCCTCTGATTTACTGTAAATCAGTATGTCATCCAAATACACAATGACAAACATCCCGATGAACTCCCTCAGGACTTCATTCATCAACCTCATAAAGGTACTTGGTGCATTCGTCAAGCCAAACGGCATGACTAGCCCTTCGTTGGTTTTGAAGGCTGTCTTCCACTCATCGCCTTCCCTCATGCGAATCTGATGATATCCGCTCTTCAAATCAACCTTTGAAAAGTACTTTTCCCCACTCAGGCAATCCATCAGATCGTCCATTCTCGGCAGTGGAAATCTATAACTAATAGTTATTTTGTTGATTTCTCTCGAGTCGGTACACATTCTCCAACCTCCATCTTTCTTGGGACTGAGTACTATCGGAACAGCACATGGACTCAAGCTCTCCCTGACCAATCCTTTGTCCAACAAGTCTTGAACTTGCCTCTTAACCTCTTCATTTTCCTACGGTGTCAACCTGTACGCGGATTTATTCGGCAAACTAGCTCCTGGTATGAGGTCTATATGATGACTCACACTCCTCATCGGTGGCAACGAACGAGGTAATTCGTCCACTATGATGTCAGCGAACTCTTCCAGCAGTTCCTGAACTTCCTCTGGTAAATCGTCCACTCTTGTGCTAGTCAGAACAATTCTCGATTTTCTGACCACAAAGAATTGTGGATCTTCCTTCTTCTTCACTTCCGTAAGAAGTTCTATCCCACTCATGAGAAGTATTGTATTGTTTACTTCCGGTTTCACTTCCGGTTTCACTTCCTTATCCTTTATCGGAAGCAACATATGGGTTCTCCCATTCTTCTCCAGGGTATATGTGTTCATTCTGCCATCATGAATCACATTTCTGTCATATTTCCATGGTCTACCCAGCAATAAATGACATACATCCATGGGAATAACATCACACAATATCTTATCATTATACCCACCTATTTTGAACTCAACCAAGCAATGTTTAGTAACAGTTACCTAGTATCCTTTCTGTAGCCACGAAACTTTGTATGGGCTTGGATGATCAGTCGTCTCCAACTCCAGCTTCTCTACCATCTCTGTGGATACAAGATTATCCGTGCTACCACTGTCAACAATGACCTTGCACACCCTATCCTTGGTCTTGCAAGTTGTTCTGAATAGTCTGGTCCTTTGCACTGAACTTTCCACCTCCTTCTCGGGTGTCAAAAGGACTTTTCGCATCATGAGTGATCTTCCGCCCTCTGCATCTTCGGCCTCAACATCCCACCTCTGCACTTCAGTGATGTGAGCTTCTCCAATGTCCTTCTTTTTCTCTAGACACTCGTAAGACTTGTGCCCATTCTTCCCACATGTAAAGCATGTGATGACTCCACCTCGGCCTCTACCTCTACCTATGGTACGAGGAAAAGTGTTTCCATCAGCATATCCTCCACTCTGCTCTGTATGTTTCCCTCTCTGTTCAACATATGGCCCTCTCTGTGAGGTCCCACCTCTTTCAACTTTACCCTGAGGTTTCTTCCATTCCTCCTTGGGCTTCTGGTGTTTCTCCTGGGAAACTGCCTTGCCTCTGGGCTGACTTCTGCCTCGACCTCGCTGACCTTGCTTACGGCTCAGCTTCTCTTCAGCCTTCAGATCCATCTGATAAGCATCCTCCACCGTTCGGATGGTTACCATGCTCAATTCATCCTGAATGTTGTATCTCAGACCATTCAGATATATAGCAACCTTCTCATCATCGCTCTCTCGATGACCTGCTCTGATGTTCAGTCGATAGAATTCCTCAGTGTATTCTTTCACTGTCATCAGCTTCTGTCTCAGGTTCTGCATCCTCCTGAATAGAGAAATTTGATAGTCTCTTGGGATGAACTTCGCCTTCATCTTTTCAATCATTCAATCCCAACTCTTGATCTTTTTCTTACCCTTGCAGCGTCTGTCAGCTTGTAGCTCGTCCCACCACAATGTTGCATGTCCTTTCAAGCGCGTAACAGCATGCTTGACTTTCTTATCCTCCTCGACATCTTCATAGTCGAAATATGTATCGAGAGTTCTAATCCAATCTAGTAGCTCTTCTGCATCCAGATTTCCCTCATAGACTGGAATGACCATCTTGGCCTTTGCACCCATCCTGGAAATGGCTTTGATCAACCGCTCGGTTGATGCATCTTCGGTTGTGACCTCTTCTTCATGTCCAGCTTCCATCTTGTCTTCGGAATCACTAAGATCCCCTGCACCGACTGTGCGTCTCTGAGTTGTCTCCATGTCTTCGAGTCTTGCTCGGAGATCTCTCATCTATCTCTCCATTTCTGGATTTGCTACCTGCCTGCCTCTTCTCCGCACCTCCCTATCCTCTGGATCAGGTGATTGTCTTTCTCTCCTCGGCAGCATGGCAAATTTACTCCTTCTCTGCTAAAGAAAGCAAAGAGATATTCCCGCTCTGATACCACTTGACCGCAACGCGGCCCCTTCACCACCCACAGGTCGGAAGGTCCATGCGCTCACACGGGATCTTCTTCCTTCTCGGCCCGAAGAACTCTAAGGTTCTTCTGATTCCCTATCGGGAAATCCGCACCCACAGTTTTCTTCTCGGGATCCCCCTTCCTTAGCTTATCGGAGGATCGGAACTCGCGGCCTTGAAAGTTCTCTATTGATCACTGGGTTCTCGAATCCCCGAGACCCGAGATATCAATCAACGCTAACTTCCTTTTTCCTCTGTCGGGACTTCGCTCTATCGCGACTTCGCTCCTCGCGATACCAAGCAATTGGTTCTCCAACTCCCAAGTCCCGAGACGTCGAAACTCGTTTTCTCGCCACTCGCGACTTCGCTACTCGCAAGGTTGAATAACTTCCACGTCGACTTCTGATGCCCGAGACGTCGAAACTCGTGATCTCGCCACTCGCGACTTCGCTACTCGCGAGGTTGAATAACTTTCACGTCGACTTCCGATGCCCGAGACGCCGAGACTCGCGATCTCCTTCTGATTCGTGGCACGTATCTGGCCAAGTGATATAATGGGCCATGATCCCTTGGACTCAATCCCCGGATGTGGTCGTAACCTCCTCGCACTTCCATGAGAATCCGACGACCCACGGAACTTTGTGAAATCTCCTCCAAGATCTCGTTCATCCGTTCTCCCTTTGATGATTCTGCGAAAGGAAGAAGTGTCTCCCCATGAGACTCGTTCACCCGCTCGCCAACCTGTGATGCTTCTCTCAGGCTTTCCACGGCAGCTTCCCTGCACATACCCTTCAGTGAATTCAAAGGTCTATTCCTCCTGAGCTTTTCCCCAACTTCAGTCTTCAAGAAGAAATCTTGCACGCACTCCTTGCGGCAAATCTCCAACAATGCTTAAGTGTTGAAGGCACCCGACTCTGCGCACTCCTGCAACAGCAGTCTTTCAACCCCCTTACTCAGGTTCGCAACCCTGAGGCTTTCCCTTATCCTGTGCACTCCTTGCACGGCACTGTGCCTAACTGCACCTTCGATGAAATGAGGACAAAATCTTTCTCTAAATGAACCATTCTGTCAACGCACTCCTTGCGGACAATTCGACTGCACTCCTTGCAGGAATCTTCTGGCTCAAATAGAGAAACAATTGAAACTCATTCACATTTCCTCTCAGATTTCAACTCAACCATGAAATCACATACACAACATATAAAAGCAAATGGATGACAGGAATCAAACATTCATGAGCATAACATTAATACACAGAGAAACAACACAAACCATGAATCTGAATCAAAGCTTTCTTCTATTAATTCAAATGTTTGTACATGGGTGTTTTCATACAGTTCTCTGCATGCTCTCTTCAACAATGCTGCTTCATAATAATCTTACAATGTACAAGGAGGGTGTCTATATCTTGTTTCCCTCTTGCGCTCTAAGCTATCAAATCTAGAATTAAATTTCTATCTAACTGCATTAACTATATTAAATGTCGACTATCTACTTAAGGACGAGAGCTATCCGCTCAAGGTCCATTACAATACACAAGTGCGCTTCATTAAATCCACACATTAATGTTTGCGCAACAATATCAAGGTGTTTTCAAAATTTGTGCTAGCGCTGTCCAGCTGTCTCTTGCTTTCCACACTGGCTCGCTTGATGTGTTGGCGATGCTCCTCAATCACATGAACTACCGATATGTCCAAGCAAAGGTTCATAATGGATATGTGTTGTATATGTTTTCAACGAGAGAATGTCAATCGTTCGATCGTGATTTGAATCGGTAACCCAGGAATGGACAGTGCCATCTGGTAAGGGTGACCAGACCTCAATATTCACCTTGAATATCATAGACAATCATTGCAAACAGAATCTGCAACCCTCCATATTCCCTTTTTCATATGGAAGCGCCATGTTCACAAGGTATTCCTGCCAACTTCCAACTGCTAACATATTTTCTATGAGATATGGGCAAAGGTGT
Organism: Picea engelmannii; assembly: GCA_009831015.1. Lineage (NCBI taxonomy): Eukaryota > Viridiplantae > Streptophyta > Pinopsida > Pinales > Pinaceae > Picea > Picea engelmannii. Next base: position 33,711 of record ML814961.1, on the reverse strand, counting down.
TGATGCAAGCACCTAAAAGCCTGTTGGATGCCCCCTATAATCGCATTGCAAAAGGACTGTATAGTGTAAAGCCGCAGCGACTGAACATCGAACTCCGCTGCCACCAAACAGCAAATTGCATTGAACAGACTATCTCCACAGCAAGACACAACATTTGTTGCCAGCTGTAAACCATGGAAATCTATGCCATGCAAAATCTATTTCCATTGCAGTTGAAGGTCTTTGCAAATAACGGACAAGTAAATACAAGGACCTTCTATATTGCATATGGACATTTTTTTGTACAGCAGTGGTTCATAATGGCCACTGAGGGCATTGGCATCATGGAACAAGATGCAATATGGATTGTCAGATGCAGTTTTGTTGAATAGTATATATCTTGTTTTTCTTGTCAATGACCATATGCCAACTGATATATTCAGCCAGTTAGACAGCCACCGTGTACAAAATGTATCTCCCCAAAGTCCCCTCTGTTGTGCAGGCAGAACTGGAGATGCAAACAACCGCATCTTTGAAAAATACGTAGCGACATCATGTATTCCATGCAACTGCCGAAGAAAATCAGATTCCAGTTCGTATTCATAGGACTGCAAAGCCTCAGCATCACCATTTTTAAAACAGGTCAAGAAATAATCTATCAATCCATTGCACAGCTCGGTCGACGAATACCGAAAATGCAATATAACATGGAATGTATTGAAAAGGAGATCTCCAACAGTATACGAGAATGCATCCAATCTAAAAAGCCCATTGCTATGCAAAATCACATCAATGTTGTCATGTATAATTGACTATGTATCTATTTCATACGACTCAACATCTATTACTTCTTGCATCTCTTCAACTGTCATTTTCAAGTTGTTTGCTACATACTTTCAGTTTCTATCAAAACATAGAAAAGTAGGGGAAAAAAATAAAAGGTAGCAAAATAAAAAAGGAAAGCAAAATATCGCACCAATCCCCTTATGTATCTTTCAACCTTCTTCTTCTCAACTTGAATCCCCCCTATTCCCCATACCAGATGAGAAGAAAACAAACCGACACTGGACACTGCACCAAATAGAAGAAAGAACGCAAATAAATAAAACCATAACTTCACTCAGCAAAAAGAGAACAGGGAGACGCAGTTTTTCGACCCACGGAATAAAAGCATACCCTGTGTTTTCCCAACTACTTTTCGTAAAGCCCTCTGAATTGCAATTTTCGAAAAACCTGTGGACGCAATAGCTGGCATACGAAGACACGTGGTTTCCAAGAACAGAAACTAAGAGCACAAACAAAGATGGTCTGCAACAGAATTTGGAGGCAGGAACTCTCACCATTGGAAAACAGCAAGAATAGGGAAACTTACCCGTCAACAAAGGATGACAACAGCTCAGCCCCAAAAAAAACTACAAACCGCAAGAACATGTCCAACACCTTGCAAAGTTGAAGAACAACAAACCAGTGAACAACCACGAAGAGCTCGAACTAGAAGTGCAGGACCTCAATTTTGCAAAGTTGAACCAAACAAGAACCAGAATCATGGAACGAAACAGCGAACAAGGATCGAGCACTCGAGCAGCGATGCCGACCATGAACGAAACTGTATTGCAACGCATCTGTACAATAAACATTTAAGACTGTCAGAGCTGTTAAGTAAATAGTTAAGACTGTTAGGACCCTCGAAGGGCATAGGCCTATGCAAGCATTTAAAAAAATATGCAGCGTGGCAGGCCTGTTCTCTCGAAGCACGCAACAATAAAGCAAAAATCACACATAGCAATATGGTAGAGAATGTATTCTACCTAGCAGAAAATGCTAAGGGAAACATTCGAACTAATGCTAGCATTAATCCACCTTCGACCAATGCATAATAAAATATATGATTCAAAAAGACCATATACTACCAAATACTTTGGATATGCCAACATATTTAACATTGGGAATAGCAAAGGTGGCAATAAGACCTCCAATCCGTTGTCCAATAAATCGATGTTTTCACTTCCCTTGTTCCAACAATACACAATATGGAAATATTTTTGGTCAATGCACAATCTAATACCAGGTCAGCGATTTATCGATAGTTGCAAAATGCATAAAGCTAGTTAATTATTATTAATAATAAAATAAAATAGAAGTGGTTGGAATTTGTAAATAAAAAATAAAATAGAAGTGATTGGAATGTGTAGATTAAAAAAAGAAAAAAAATAATTGAATAGTGAGGTAGAATAGATTTTGCTAGAGTGTGTCACCTTTGTGACACTAAGAAGGTTGAAGATGAAAAGCATTTTCTCTTATATTGTCCAACCTATAGCCATATTAGATCTCATTTTCAAAATATTGATCACACTACCAACCTTCCTAACCTCTTAACTCAACAAAAGTATGGTGATCTTGAAAAACTTCTCATAATGTTTTTCGAGCACAGAAACAAAATTCTAAAGAATCACAAGTAATCACTTACTGTCTTAAGATCCCATAGACCAATTATATCTCGATCGACTGTAAACATTAAATTTTTCTGCGTATAAGCTATCCTGCGAAAATAGTTGCTGTGTCCTGCGAAAATATTTGCATTGTCCACGGAAAAGCCACCGGGTCTCGGCAGCCCCGCGCATTGTCCACTGAAATGTCGCCGGGTCTCGGCAGCCCTACTTTCTCGAGCTCGGAGTGATAAAGAATTTCACTACCCAACTCGAGCTATATAGTCGAGGCTCAGAGCTCAGGCAGTCCCACAGTTTTGAGTCAATTAATGGCGCAGCCCAGGGAGGTAAATAATAAGTGGGCATTCATTCTTATAATTTCATTGTATGTCTATGTTTGCTCAGCTGCATGCCCACCACCTCCTGTTCAATGCGCTTGCAAGGGCTGCCGTCCCAGAAACTATCGTGGGCTCTGGGAGGGTGAAAATTCCTGCAACGTTGCAAAGGCAGTTTTCCCCGAGACTGAGGATGAGCTCCTCCGAGTGGTTGCGGATGCAGTAAGGAAAGGGAGAAAGATGAAAGTGATAAGTGCTGGATCTCATTCCCTCAATCGTTTTGTCTGCCCCGGGGGAGATGGAGGGGTTGTTATCAGTAGTCGGGACTACAATGCTCGTATCATAGTGGAAGAGAAATCGATGACTGTTACTGTTGATGCCGGGGTCGAGCTGAGGAAACTCGTTGACACGCTTGTGTCAAAGGGTCTTGCATTACCTCAAACAACCGACTGGGATTTTATTTCCATGGTCGGCATCGTTAGCACGGCATCCCACGGGAGTGGACTGTGGGGAAAGGGCGGTGGAGTCCACGAGTATGTGGTGGGCATGAGCCTGGTTGTTCTTGCGCCTGCGAATGAAGGATATGCAAAGCTCCTCCATTTGACAAACAACGACGAGGATCTGAAGGCCGCCAGAGTGTCTCTGGGAGTGCTGGGAGCCATCTCACAGTTGACGTTTAAGCTAGAGAAAATGTTCAAGCGATCGGTCACTCTGGATCTGAAAAATGACTCCGGTCTAGAAGAATCGTTCGTGAGCTTCGCTAAAGCCCATGAGTTTGGGTTGATAAGCTGGTATCCTTCTTTCCGTCAAGCCTTGTACACGATCCAGGACACAGTGCCCGTTCAGGTCGCAGGAAACGGGAAACTTTCCAACCCGGCCTTTCGACGGTCGACAGTACAAACTGTGGTGCAGACGAGGGCAAACGGTGAGAAAAATCATTTTGAGGCTTTGTCTGAACGTGTATGCAATTAATAAGAGTTTATGGGCTCCATAGCTCTTCAAGTCTAAAATCGCACTGTAAAGTTTCTGCGTTTTCAGGTCATTAGCTGTTCTAAAAATTAGATATATCAGATGATCAATAGTTTTCAAAATAGAGTAGTCTAAACGTTCTGATTAGTTTTCAAAATAGAGTAGTATAAACGTTCTGATTTTGGGAGAATGGTTAGATTTATAGATTTGAATGGTTGAGTTTGTATAATCCAAGTGATTCAGGGGTTTTTCAGTTATGTATCCAAAAATGTAATTTAAACAACAGAAAATAACAATTTTATCCAGATTTATATAAATTTAAACCAAAAAAACTCAAATAAAATTTTTAGCCAAAAGCTTTTAAAATTGGACATATCATATGGTGAATGGTTTTGAGGGGATTAATTTATCTATATTGTGTTTTACTTTTTGAATTTATATATGATTAAAATTAGTCAAATTGTAAAAAAAATAATAAATATACAACCAAAATAGATTAAAAAATTAAAAAATAGTTATAATGTAATATAGTTTGGTGAAATATATTTTTGACAATGTGTTAAAATATATTTTTGACTTATTTATTTTGTTTGTAAAATTCATTTTCACTGTTATAAAAGTTATAGTTTAAATCTGTTAAGTTTTGTTTTTTTTTTTGTTTTTTTTTGTTTAATTTTGATATAAATTTTGTTAGAAAGTGTGGGATTTATAAATTTGAGTGGTTAAGTTTGTATAATTTGAATATTTTAGTGGATCTGTAGATTTAAATGGTTAAATCTGTATAATTCTAGTGTCTCAAGATTTTTTCAATTTATACATTCAGAAATGCAATTTAAATAATAGAAAATTGTTATTTTGTCCAAATTTATGTTGTTCGATTCAGGGAAAAACCCCAAAACTTATAACAGTTAGAAAAAGTCATTTTAAAGTATACTTTTTACTTATTTGTTTTAACATATTTTTAATTAATTTGTTTTGTGGGAAAATTAATGTAATTTTTTTAAATCTTTATGCTTATGTGTATTTTATTTTCAATTATTATTTATTTGTAAAATAAATGTACATATTAATATAAGTTTATATTTTCCCCGGATGGGGTGTCAGTGAGGGACAGATGGCGAAGACAGGAACAAGGAGGGTGCCAACGAGGCACGGAGCCACGTGACGGGCCCGTGCCTCCGTCCGCCACCCTCCGGGAATATTAATGGAGCTCTAGTGGTGATGGGAGTGCATGTTTATTGGCCTTGTCCTCTGCATTTTGATATGGCTCGGGCGATTTCTTTCGCTGTTATTTTATGGTGTCAATGCTTCTGCTGGTGGCTAGCAGAGCTTCCCCCACCCCGCGTCCATGGTCGGCTTCTAACTGGTCCCTGAAGGCACCCCACCACGAACATCACTGCGACCTCAGCTGCATAAACACGATGCCCAAACATAGGAGGTGTCTACGAGGGAAACCACGGAGGGGTTCTCCATGGCGACCTCGGCGACCCTCTCTCTCCGCGCGCGATAGATCTTCCCCTGCACCTTCCTGTCACCTCCAGGAGGCACAGCCCTGCCACTCTCATCCACCTCCGCCGACTGCAAGCTTGAACTCCCTGGAATTGATCCCCCGGTCGCCTTGTCCTTCGTTGCGCTTACTCTTCGCTCCCTCAGGGACTGAACCGCAACTCACTCAGAGCTCAGCTTTCCCCAGCACTTTAGGAGAAGAGACGCCACCTCCGAAGCGTGCTTCTGGAAGCGTTGGAATCCCATTCGTTGACACAACCGCAACCGAGCAGGTTAAAGATAAACTGAGCATTCTCTATGGCCTAGTCTTTGAGCTTCGCCAGGGCGTCGAGGACCTGCAATTCCAATTGCAATTGTCGAACGACAAGGTCATGCTCTTCCTCCAAATCCTTTCCTTGCTGCATGAAACCTTCCTCTCGACCCCGGTAGATGCAGACAATGCCGATGGTGAGGCAACGAGGAGCGCAACTCCAATGCAGACACAGGACGCAGCCGCCACGACTGGAGATGTGGTCATGCAGGGTGCAGCAGAACTGTCCCTGGAGGTAATTGGGAGCGCAACAGTGACCGAGCAAGATCATGTGAGGCGCGACCATGAAGCCGAGAAGAAGGAGAAGGTCGAGATGCAGTGGGGTGACGGGACGGCAATTATAGAGGAGGAACCTTGGACAGGCGACCTCAAAGCCACCTGGCCAGGTTACGCGCCAAGTGTCTAGCTTATGTTTGTTTAGAAGTCTAGTTTATTGCCTGTTGCTTTAGCCAGAGCTCCACCCTATTTCTAGACATGACACTTTATGGTTTTTGCTTTGTTCAAGATGATTAGGCTGTTGACTGGGCTGGTTTCCCCTCTGTTGGGGCAGCCCAGAAATTTCAGTAGACCAAATACTTTGCTCTGTAACTCTTTTTTGCTTCTAGCAGGCTCCTAATATAATATATTTCTTACTTACAAAAAAAAATATAAGTTTATATTTTTTCATTTTTTCTTTTTAATACTAAATATTATTTAAGTGTATTTTATTTTCAATCATTATTTATTTGTAAAATAAATGTATATATTAATATAAGGTTATATTTTTCCATTTTTTCTTTTTAATATTAAATATTGAAAATTGAGTTTGAAATGAAAAATTATATATATTTTTTATACATAAATATTTCAATATTTAGTTATAACATATTTATTATTTTCTTTTATACTAAGTTTATTTTATACCAAGTTTATGATAGGTAATAGTTAATCTAGAAAATTATATTCTTCAACTCCCTATTTCTTAATCTATTTCATGGTGTGTAATTTAATGTAAATGTACATATATTATAGAGGAGGGTAATTTTAGAATTCTTTCAACTTTCTTGTTTGGAAAGGCCTAGACTCAAAAGTGAAAAACCATACAAAACCATTATCCATATTAATGCTAGCTTCATGAATTCCTTAATACTCAGCTCCATGTATGAATTTGTTTGCATTTGTTTTGCATAGAATAGAGGGTGTTATTACATGTTTCACCACATAAGAGTTCCAAATATAATTGGAATCAAATTCAAGGTCCAAATACTTGTAAAGAAAAACCATTTTTTAATTGTCTCATTTAAAATGATTTAATGGTAATATACTTGTCTCATCTACCTATTACTATAACTTTTATTTTATTTACAATAATTTTTTGCAATAATATTTCCATAGAAGTTGAAAGTTACTTCTCTCCACTCAATTATAATTCTTACTTCATATGATATGCTCTAGAATTTTATTCAAGGGACTGTATCCAAGGCTTTAGTGAAATCAAGAAATCAAAAATAACTATTATTACCTTTCCTTCCCTCACTAGCTCTATGAGTTACTAGGTGGTTAATGGTTGAATTTTATATTAAAAACAATTTTGAGAAGGAGTCATAATATTTTTTTTTCTTATACCCATTTAATATTTATTTTTCTCTCTTGAATATTTATATTAAAAACAATTTTGAGAAGGAGTCATAATATTTTTTTTATTGCACCCATTTAATACTTATTTTTCTCTCTAGAATGGTTAGAGATAGCTTGGAAATGAGGCTACTAACAATTATGGTTTTATAGTTTTTCACATAATTTATAGAAACCCGGTTTTATAGTTTTTCACATAATTTATAGAAACTCATGCTATATGACTCTCAAAATGAATATATTCTTGAGAATCCATTAACCTCTCCATTCAACCATTTCAACTATCAAACCATAATCATTTAAGGCCTTTCTTTCAGAAAATTTCTTTAAAGTCCACCTTAATCTTCTTTTAAGATAAAATTTGTATTCATGTTCAAATCATTCCATTAATTTTGTTCACATAAATTTCATATACATATGCCATAATTTCTACCCATATATCTCCCTAGTAGTAAGCTTCATGAATGTATTTATTTATGTAATTTTTTTTAGATGACAAGTTAATGTGTACATTAAATCCTCTTTCTTTTTTCTAAGGATTATTTATTTCTTGTCTTCTAGGGGCATTTTTTTATTCATTCATTCAATGTGTCTCTTTATTTGGAATAGTGTTTAGTAATATTTTTTTGTCCATATTTACATTCTTCATCATACCAATCATTACAAGTACTTAATCATTACAAGTACTTTGTGTAGATTTCATTTTCCGTCATAGAAACATTCCTCCTTCACTGATACAAAAAGCTTTATTAGTCCCTGCCATGGGATTATAGTAATGAGCTTGCTTTTGATTTGACATTGATGTGATATTAATTTGCCTTTTACCATAAATTTGTGTATGAAATGTAATGTTTAACATAGGAAAACAAATATATATTTTTGGATCTAATAAAAATATTTGTGTTTCTCATTTCTAATTAGTTGATAGAATTGAAGTGTTATTGCTCCCTTCCTGTCTTTCAATATGTAGAATTAATTACATAATCAATGAATTTCACCAATCACCACATCTAAATATAAAAAGTTGTAATATGTATTTATTATTATGCATTATTATATTTATTATCTAATATATTATTTATTATTATATTTATATTATATTTATAATATATTTATTATATTTATATTATATTTATGAATATTATAGTTCCATTCAGCCTACACTTCATTATACACTTTGAATAACAAGCAACCTTCAATTATTATCTTTTGACAAAAAATATTCATCACTTCTGCATTTAGTTATATTAAGTTTCATTGTTTAACATGCATTTCCCAACTAACTCGACAGGGACTGCGTTGCCATGCAACCCTTGTTAAAATTATGCTCCTTCATGCGATATTTTCAATTACTCTTTCTACTCTTGGGAAAAGACATCTACTTTTCGGTAGTTTAGTTTCCATATAGGAATTTAAATTATCATATTTTTTGCTTCAGCTTTAAACACTCTTTAAGAAAAAAGAAAATAGACTTTTGATGGGATTTTTGAAGCAGATTCAAGTTATCCATCATATAAATTGTTCTCTTGTGTGTTATTAAACAGTCTACAAGACTCCTCCTTATTTAATTTGATAAGTATATCCATTAGTCCCAATAAAATATAATGTACATTTATAAATCAGGAAACTAAGACCACTACATAGAATAGTAAATGTTTACCCATCATCATGATGTCTCATGTAATTTTACTAACCCTTCTCTCTTATGTCCTCCATATCAAGTTTCTTCAATCCACTTGGAATCTCCACCCTCTACAAACATATTTTCAATTTTCTTCAATCCACTTGGAATCTCCACCCCCTATAAACATATTTTTTTATGCACATATGTTGTGGCATTCAAATATTTGACTAACACTACTTATACCACTTATAAAAATTCTAAAATATTATTTTCTAGGTAGATAAGGGTGAATGCACTAAGTTGGTGGACGATAAAGTGAAAATGGGGTGAGTAGGAATGCGTACATGTTTCTAGGAATGTGCACGTGTTCCTAATGTGACAAGTTCGGTAAACCTCAAACCTCCACTCAGAAAGCCATGTAGGCACATTCCCAAGAACGTCTACGCATTCTCAAGAACGTGCACGCGTTCTTGAGAAACACATGTACAAGAATGTGTGTGCGCTCCTAAAACAAATTGAAATAAAAATAATGTGTGCACTTTACGAACATGCACACATTCATGTTAACGTGAAATATTCTCTACCCCTGCCTCCCCCCTCCCTCTTTGAGAATGTATGAGGCAGAAAATCTACAACTTATATAAAGACTATATTGAAGGCGCTAAAGGAAAAGGTAATTTCAATATATATGAATACTTTACAAGAGAATGGAAAAAAGAATTCAACAATATCTATATTACTAGGAAGTCAACGATGGAGGTTTGCAATACTATGTTTTTCTTAAGGAAAGAAGGGATAGAACAAAAGGGGTAGAAAGATGCTTATTCTCTCTACATAACTATTTTTAATAATTGGATAGTTATCAATTATGAGAAGTTATTAACAATATTTTTATTTTATGTTATTTGAAAATTTTATTATTAAAGTACTTTAAAAACATCGCAATGAACAATCAAATGAACAATAGTAGTATAAACATTGAAAGAAGTGTTATGATGCTCGAGATGAATATTTAATTTTGATAATTGATGTCATGGATTAGAAAAATACACGTTTGCCACATTTTGTCTCTACACCAAAGAATTTCAAAAAAGAAAATTGTATTATGTTTCGCATTGTTGGTTGTATGGTTTCTAATGAACAATTATCTCCAATGGTTTACTTGACTTGTAGTGTCCCCAAGGCCGAGCCCCGTTGCAGATCATGTTATATGCAAAGAATTGTAAATATGTTCTATAGGCTGGTGAGCCAAGTTTTGAATAAGCTGTACACTTATGAGTTTTGTTAGGCCAGGGAGCCTAAGTGCTGAAGGCCAGGAGCCTGTTGATGTACTTGTATGTATGCAGGTCAATTAATAAAATATAAATACCACCAGTGCAGACCGACCACGATGAAAGAGTGATGGGGGACTGAGCGTCCACAGATTGGGCAAGGGATCAAGGGGCTGGAAGGTGGGAAAGGGGCTGAGTAAGGAGCCTGGGGGCTAAGCCTAGGGGGCTTAGGCCTGGTATAATATTTTAATATTATTTCCAAAAAGAGCCATGTGCATATTCTTTTATCCTAAGTCCTTTTGGAAGGACCCGTGAGTTCCCAAGTGGTGGGATGAAGTGTACGGATGGAATGCATGCAGTTCCCAGGGTGACAAGTGTCAA